>VYZW01031245.1:0-30957 GCA_013401315.1 Balaeniceps rex | reverse complement strand
TTAGGGGAGGAGAGGCCTCGGGTGGACCTATCCCAACTGCCTTGCATTTGCTCAGGGACCAGGCCCCCTTCATTTCCTATGAAACCTGTTTATCTTTTAACAATTGTTTCTCTAGAAGGGCCATTCCTCAAACACTGGGAGCAAGTCCCACTTTGTGCTCTTGATCTTCACTATGCCATTTCGTTTAAAAGCTTCATAACTTTCATACAAGACTTGCCTTTCTGGTCAGACAGCCTGACATGTTAACACAGAAAATCGCAGAGCCTCAATTACAGCCCAGAAACTGGAGATGGTGGCAGCAGCAGACTATGTAAAGCAAATATGTGTGCTCAACTTGCAACAAACTTTACCCTTCCCAGTAAGCCGTGCTAGGAAGAGCATCAGGAGCATCATCCAGTCATTTCAATGACAAATTGCAACATGGAAAAATCCCAAGAGATTGTATAACTATGGTGAACAAAACCACATTTAACTTCTGCTATACTAGCCCTCTTGGTTACAATTAACTAGATCCACTGACATCTGAGTAAGTAAAGTTCCCTAAGAAACATCGCATCAGGCAAAGATGATGTGTGTGTGTATATATATATATATATATATATATGGGAAGAACTGCTTCTAAAGAACATAAAGGGGTTATACCAAAGGACCCCTTGAAATCAGTTCTTTTTAATTGCTAAATCACCAAACTGGCTCGGCCTCATTACTTGATTTAAACCAAGTGCCAGTGGTGACCTTTTTAATACTAAAGGGTATGAGAATTTTGGAAAACACCTGAAGCAACAGGAGGTGAAAAAAGTGGAAAAGGAGGTGACTATACTTTGCTAATCCCATCTGAGTAGACAAAATCTAATTTTTGGTACTGGGAAACAATAAAACCTAGGACATACACTTTACAGGTGCAGTTCAACTTTCTGGTCTGTAGTTATCATGGGAGATGTCAGAAAGAAGAACCTGGGGGCCTGTCTCCAAAGAATGATCAACTATGGTGGCCATCAACAGCATCAATCACTATCACTGTACCATCATCATATATCAGCCTTGACCTGTGAGCATCTCTAACCTCGTTAGTTCAAGTTTCTATATGTACTTTCTCAAGTCACTTGTTGCTTGAATAAACAATTTAAATTATTTGCTCTTTGTAGCCCTGAACAGACATTATTTTGTGACAGACTGAAGCAAACAGGAAATAGACAATTACAAACAAGCACCTTACATTACAATTCGGGATGCGGCTGCTTTCTAACCATATGCAATTTCGCCCCATCTCTCTCCAGGCAAATTACTGTTTTGATATGCTAGGTCAATGCTATCTTAGCTGCACTGAAGAATTAAAAAACTTTTCCTTTCTACTTGTTCCTAACCCAGAAGATCCAGAATGGATCCAGTTTGGCTGGATACGAGGACATCAAATTGTTAAACTGTCTGTGTAAATCAGATATTCTCAGTCACAAGTCTATAGCAGACCTCTAGCAGTACATATTATTCAATACAGTGTGTCCTCTAAAATCATATCAGAATGTACTGCAGTTCCCTTTGACAGGGAAGCAAATAAAAAGTGAAGGCTATTACTTAGATCAGCAATTTTCATCCTATAGTCTATTGAACCACTATTTTAAGAGGTCTCCAAAAGACTGCTAAGAAAAGCGAGCCTTGAATAACCTTTGCTGGAGCTCACACTTGGAAAGTGGAGGGGCATTGAAATGCTTAGAAGAAGGCTGAAAGCCACTGACTTGGGTGCACTAGTGTCTTCAGAAGAGCAACCTTCTTTGCAACTTGCCTGAACTGCACTGATAGCTGTAAGGAGAAAAGGAAAAATTCTAGCCATAAATGTGTGACTTAACTCTCTTATGGCAATATTGATTTTCAATGTTTCTCTGAGGAGATACTAAACCCCTAATTTCTGTTCACTGAGAGAGAACCATGAGTTAACAAGCTGTCAGACTTAATTGTCAAAGGAAACCAGACAAAATTTTGTTAACTTATGGAGAGCACAATCTTTATCCTACAAACACGTATCCTTACATAATATAATAAAGATTTATGTTTTTATATTTATAAATAAAATTATTTTCAAAGTACTTACAAATATGAATTAAAGACTTTAAGTACATCTGGGAAATAAATGAAATAAGACCTCCTTTTTAAAAGGTGAGTGAGATAGGAGGCAGAAAAGGTTAAATGATTTGCCAAAAGGAGCTGAGGTGCTGCCAGGAGAGTGGAATTTGAAATTGGTAACTCTGATTCTCATCTTAGTCTCATATAACTGAAATGCAAAAATAACTATACTAAATAGTTACAGTGCATGAAACATCTTTTCCTATTACATAATGAAGCCTATTACATAATGAAGTATCAGTATTTTTAATAAAACCAACTTTCTCCATTTGTCACACTTTGCTCAGTATGAACTCGCAGTAAGTCACTTTTCTAACCACAGTTTCTGCAATATACAAAGGATAACAATATACTTGTATAAGCAACAAAAATGTTGTTAAACTGTCCAATTAAAATCAACCATATTTAGAAACACTTTTTTTCAGTCTGAAAAACAAACCAACCCCCAAACAGATGTTTTGTAGGTGGCATTCAATATTTTTCCCAAATGAACCATATGAAAGGACAAAAAAAGTGGAAGGTAGTAATGAATTTCTGCATCCCAACACAAAACAAGTTAACACAACTCTTTTTTGTGTTTTGACAAACATCTAATACAGGAACAATCTATGGGAACTTCTTCTCAAGCACTAAAGTAATGTGTAAAAGTGCCACCATCATAGGAAGTTTATTTGTGCATGTACAGATTAAATCATAAAAAGACTAAAATAAAATGATAACACAGAAATTAAAAACCAGTTAGAATACGATCTCTCTAATGCCAAAGTGAACAAACTAGCAGACAAAGCCATAAGCTTTATTTACTCTTATGGTATAGCCCCCTGGTTCCTCCTAATCAAAACAAGGCCCTCCTGTAATGAACTTTCATTTTTGGCAAACAAACCATTTACAGCTCCGCTGCTCAGCCAAAGGCATAACAAACACAACCCACAACACATCCGCTAACGTTCAGCCTGCCTCCTTCCCTCCCGGTGACCCCATGAAGGAAGGCCCCCCGTGATGGCACACTGACCCCACCTGAAGAGCTGCAGTGCCTCAGCAGCCTGTCGCTACCCACCTGCCTGGCCATCTCCCTTGAAGAGAGGCTGCTGGTGAGCAAGAGCGCTCTCCCTTGAATGCAGCCACAGATCGTGCTGCCATCTCGTCATCAGCATCCCCTCCAGCAGCTGGAATTCCTGTAATTATTCTCATTTGAAAATTACTTGTTGTTTATTTGTGGGAAAACTCTGCTTTATCTTTGCTTCCACATCACATTTCTCCTTTGTTAGACTGCTTAAATACTGACAGTGAAGCTATTTTTAAACTGATTTTTTTGGAAGTTCCTAAGAAATTTAGTTTTTTCTTTTTTTTCCAGAGAAAAGTAAAGCAACAAAGAGCTCAAAGAGACTCAGAGGGAGTTTATTTGTGCTGTCACAAATGTACCTTGATCCCATTATGGACAGATTACCTGCAGAGCACTTGGTTTCCATGTCTACTCACTGCATCACATCTTTACTACAGGTGTCAAATAGAATGGCATTGATGTTCTTTACTACAATCTGGATCAGAGCTCTACAGTCAGCACGGCTCATTCAGGTTCTCAGGCACAAAAGCAAATCTGACATGTGCAGTGCCAGCAGCACGATGTTGTTTCTCTCTGGTGCATATGAAAAAGGCTTTACTCTACTCCCTGTGTGCCACTGCTGCTTTGCTGCAACTATGCGTGAGCCTGCAGGACAGTGCAGAGCATGTGCCTGGCCACAACCGAGAAATACAGGAATGGAAAAAAGTCATCAAAGGCAGAGGAAGGTGGGAAGTATCTGTATCTACTTTGCCACATTTGTTTGTGAAACGTTGTCGTTTGTCTTCATTTGATTCAGCCTAGTGACAAAAGCTCCTAGTGCCTTGCTTTCTACACGTACAGAGCAGCAGGGCATTGTGTACGCACAGAAAACTGCTGCAGTGTGATCAATTAATACAGAAGTTACACACTTTAAATCGGCTAGAAGGCAGGCAGGGAGCGTGCCGTATCACACCAGAGCAAACACGTGTGTCCCAGGGTTTTGTCTCTGACAGTGGCTGGTGCCAGATGCTTTATGGAGAAAAGCTAAAACTATGGAGGTTGGCAAAGCAACCTCTGTCCAACACCGGGAGCTGATAGCTGAAGACTGACTGAATCCTTGAACACTATGCTTAGCACTTTTTCCAAATTAGTTACTTATACTAATTACAACCCTGCATATTGTTGATGGCTATAAACTTTTAGAAGTCTTGTTAAATTCTTGGCCTCAATGGCTTTCCTGTGTTAATGACTTCCACATTTTGATCACACATGAGAAAGTATTTCCTTCTTTTATAGAGGTATTAATACGGATGCCTGGCAACGTCTCTTCACAGACCAAAGAAATATTTCAGAGAAAAACTGATTTCCAGGCAGTATGGAGGCAGCTTCAGATAACCTCTAAATTCTGTGTAATGGCACAAGGACATAACACAGGTATAAATACAAGTCTATGAAATTCACAAGACTTCAGATGTTACAGATACAAATTTTATATGAACACGGCAACTTGTGCTTGGCTTTCTCAGTATTTCAGATACTAGAAACATGTTAACATGTCAAGACTCCTAAAACTGTTTCTGTAAAGAAACTGAGAATGATCCAACAAGCTTTAATTAAACGGAGAGAAACAAAACGGTCAAATTGCTAAAGAATATGAACCTATTGCCAAATTGACTAAGGGATAACAGCAGAGCTCAGATAACAGCAATTAGCTTTAAGCACACATTTTAAGTCAGCAAGCCTACACAAAATACTACTCATCATACTGTGTGCAAGCTGATGTTTAAAACCAAATTCAGTATCCTGTTTTCAGAATGGAATGCCTACATATTAACGTGTGGCTGTATTATAGTGTCTGTAACATTCTTCTGCTTGTCAAGATTACTGTCTAGTTACTTATTCAGTAATTCAAATTTTAGCTGAAAAAGATACTTGACATGATTTTCCATTTTTGTGGGATCCAGATTATAATGCAGAAGTAACCTGGATTATGTACGCTTAACAAATTCGATAACCTTCACAAATGAAAAATTTTCTCTTTCTTGTGAATAATATGGCATTGCTCCTCCAGTTATAACTTTTGAGTTTCAACAAGCCAGCTGAAGTGGCTGCAATGTCATATGAATAAGGATCTTTTCTTTTTTGTGGATCTGCTGGGATTACTGGGGAGGGTGATGAGAAGCCTGGCAGACACTGAAAAAATGAGCACAGGTCAGGAAGTCATTTCTGGGAGCAGATGTTTGTTCTAATTGCATTTATAGATGGATGCCATACAAGGGGAAGCTGGCATTTAACAGGTACTGTACTCAGATCCATTTCGCTGTCATTAAGGCTACTATTAAAAAAAAAAAAAAGACTCAGTGAGAGAGAAGAGAAAACAATGACATACCCAGGGCACAACTCCAAATAACCTAGGAGATGCTCTGCGACATCCTTATTATTAATTTCCTCTCATTAGATTTTGACCCTTGCCTAGCTCATTCTGATATTTAAGGCTTACGGTCTCTTTGCTAGTGAAGACCCCTTAAAAAGTCACAGCAGACAAAAGCCAGCCCTTCACACCACTCTCCCCTTAGAGAAGGCTATGGCAGACAGGGCGTAGGAGCCCAGGTTCCTCCCCAAGGCAGCACAGATTTACAGCTTCCAGAGCACAGGCACCTGCACCCAAATTGCTGAAAGAGGGGCACGGCTGCAACGCTGCCCATCTGGCTACACTCCAGTTCACCGAGGGGCTGCAGGAGATTTAGGACTCTGATTAACCAGCAAGAACAGTGTGGCTTGGAGCAAGAGATGAGACAGACATTCCTGCCATCCCTCTCCCTCAGCTCTCACTGCCCAAATATCTCAGTTGCTGCTCAACCAGTTTCTGGACAAGTACTTTTTTTCTGTAGTGATAAAAGGCAAACCGAAAATAACAGAGGCTTACCTACAAATACTAAGTAGTAAACTATAACCCTTGTGGAGCTGATTCACAAGCAGATCAGATGTCCCTGCATGCCGGGCACCACCAGCCCTCAGAGAGGCAGGGGCTGATACCGCTTCAGCAATATGATTTTCATTTGCAGACACATGTCTGTCAGAACCCTAAATCTCATACTGTATTACCTTTGTGACTGATATTAAACATGTGTCTGGAACGAATCAAAGGGCAGTCAGTTGTCTTGAATCTGGGAAAATGTAAGAATTTTTCTTACTCAAGTGTCAAAAAATATTAACGTAACTTTGTACTTTATCAAGTGGAAAGACTCCAAAACCAGGCAGCGTTCCATGTACCTGCAGTGATAAGTAGAAGAATGGTTAGCTATAATATAGCCCTATAAAAAAAAACAAGTCCCCTGTAAATTGCTTTCCCATCTGGGAGAATACTGCAATTCCTCATGAAGAATGCCAGCAACAAACTGTAATGCTGAATTTTCCTCTACAGTTTGTATTTGGTTCTGAATCAATCCCAGAGAAGACACCATACAACATCAAAACAGAAGCCTTTAATTGCCCCATAAAATGAAGATGACTTTATCCCCTTAAAGCTGAACTTTTATGAATATATCCCTGGAAAATGGTACCCCATGAAACCACTAGGCATTACACTGCAGTTATCTGGGATTCATCTTGTATGCCACTTATTTTTTTTTTAACTGTACTGGAAATCATGTTGAAAGGCCTACAAGAAAGCATATTTTTGGATTATCACAGCTTTTGTGTCTGGGAAACAGAATTCAGACCACATCTTTAATGAAATGGTCCATTTGGCCTAAACAACCCAAGGAAAGAAAAAAGTTGCTATCCCTTTAGAAAATGTAATTTTAAAGCGTAGCAAATGTTTTCCAGTTGCAAGGTATCCATAGGCTTGGCTGACATTTCAGAGCAGATTCAGTTTACCCAGAAAAAAGCACCTTTATCCTGGAATAAGAATGCTCACAGCCAGGTGTACTAGAACAGCCATTCTGCTTAAATTTTAACTGTACCTCATTCCAGCATGACACGTGTGCATGCGTGTGGTGAGCGTTTGTGTATATATTCACCAATTCTCCCACCCCAGTTTCTCTCTTTTTGACCAGGGAGTAAAGCGAGTCTCCCAGTTGTGCCCATTTTGTAAAGCACATGTAAAGCATTAGGAAAAGGCATTTAAATGATTTGAAATGATTGCTGACATTTCCTTTAGAAAAAGGTGAAAGAATCCATTCTTACTACGGATTTCTGCAGCAGCAAGTTTATCAGCAATATAAGGAAGCGTGGTCATTGACTGTCACAGCTTGCTCAGCTACTGGTGTTTCTTGTGCGGATGGCCTTTCTACCTTCAAATTAGTATACCTTGCTGGTAAAATACATTCATATAATACCATTAAAGCACATATTTCAGTGAATGTGGCCTGTCTTCAGGAGCTCCCATCCCGTGGCTTATTAGCTCATTCATTCAAACTGGCAACTCAGGAATGGAAACAAAGCTCCAGCTCAGAGGAAACACAGTTGTGGGACTTGATGATCCTTATGCAACATGGGCATTTTGCATTACCAACCAACCTAAGCTATTACGGAGCCTTATTTGCTTGTGCGGACTTGTGGTTCACACTTTTTTATGCCTTGTCATGTAGGAAAGACAAACAAGTGCTTCAAAATGAGCTACCTAGGGCTTTTAATCACAGCTTCTCCTTCTACTTCTGAGTGACTTCAATTCAGCTGGTAAAAAGCAGAGCTGCTTGCACAGTGCTTGCACTTCCGTTCAGCCTCAGTGGTGGAAGGCAAACCTTCACCACCTCTTAGGCATGCCAGCTTGTGGGCTGAAATGCCACCTTGGCTCTTTCTCCTGAAATGATGGCCACAGCACAGGCATTAGGATATTTGTTATTGCCTTTTTGATTGCATGCCTGGGAGAGGGAAGACTAGCCACTGCACTTTGGAGGCACTCATGTGATTTGATGTCTCTGAGACTTTTTTTTCTTTTCTTTTATACTGGCTTTGACCACTTCAGTATCTTCAGTATCGCTCTGAAGAGCTTTCTCCCTCTTACATATAATCCTTTACAGATTACATGTCCTGTTCACCAGCAGGGGAATATTTGAAGTAATACATCTATTTGTATAGCTGTGCCAGACGTTCCTCCTATGCTCTTCCTGTGCTGTGTTTGTAATTGTATCTGTCTTTCAAAAATTCAATTAAGGGACAGTTAATGAAAATTAATTAAATTAGTCCTCTGACAACACAGAGCAGCACCACATACATGACAAGTTCACGATGGAGCAATATGAAAGAAGCAGCAAAGTACTGGTAAGACTCTTCTGCATCCCTCAAAATACTGAGGAAAGATGCTCTAAAGTTGCTTGTTAGAAAGGATGGGATGTGATATACAATGTGAAACAGCTGCTGATTTCTAAATGAGGCAAGAGGGAAGCTAAAAAAAAAAAGAAAGCAGAAAGTTAAAATGGATGCAAGTGTTGAATCCTGGATGTCTTCTCTTTATTCCTACTGAAAAGAACATCTTGGCATTTTTTTGAGGAACAAGGGTGTAAAATATGTCATAATTCTACAAATGAGGGTTAAAAAAGAGAGGGTTCAAATAAATAAATAAATACATCTGCAACATTTCATCAGAGAAATAATTCTCCTACTGTCCAAACTATTATGTTTTCCAGCAAAGATGCAAAAATCCTCAAACACATTACACTGCACATCGATGCGACTTTTGTATTTGATTCTATTCCAGCACATCCAATATATTGGGGTGGGGGGAAAGAGAAGAAAGGAGGAGGAAGGATGCAAGATATCCTAATGATCAGGAAGGCAGCCACTATGAAGCATGACTAACTTATTTGCCAATCAAAATGAATGTGTGAATATGCACAGGAATTTTATCCCCATGAACGCTTACTAGTTGCTTCTTACTGTAGTCAAAGCATACATATTCTTGACAATGTAACCTAGTTGTGAAAGTTTCTGAAATCTGATTTAAATGACTTAATTTATCCTGAAAATCCAAATCCAGAACTGGAAGCATCCTTAATTGTATCCTGACACTAAGGGTGTGTAGGTGTGCAGGTAGGTACACCCATACATGTGGGTAGGTATTCCCACTATTCTGAAGAAAATGTTTTCTTGTCAAAAGTAAACTATTTAAAAATAACTGTCTTGCAGGTTTTATTCAAAATTTCCTGCAAAGGTTTCCCCCCTTATGCACATAAGCTCTCAGTTTATGATTTGAATTTATGTGAGACACTTTTTTTTCTTTCTTTATGGTATCAGATATCCCAAAGCAAAATGATGAGTGACAGGCTGAGTTGACAAGGTCAACTATGTTGAAACGCTCCCACCATTTCTGGCTTGCTGTACCTGTGGTTCACAGCACATTAGTCACAGCGTGTGCCACAGAGTCCACGCATGCCCCACCTCTAGGTTCCAGTGCTATAAATTGAATTTGGGGATGCAGCCAAACAGCTTAAAACTTTCCCTCTAATATACAATGCAGCACTTTGTCTTGCTAAAACAGAAACCTTGGGTAAGCTTGCTCAGGCACTCTGCAGAGAGTTAGCACCGAGAACGGAGCGCGTTGGCCGAGTTTGCCCCAGCTTGCCTTCCTGAGACGTACAGCACGGCTATTTCAGCAGCCACATTTCCCTTTATGGCAGGGCCTTCCAGAGCATCCAACTGCAGTAATTTAACCTGCCTGTAAAGCAAGGCCGTGTCAAACACAGCCTTTCAGGGAAGCTGGGCCGTCCCTCTGGCACTCGTCCTCTCAAGAGACGAAAATTACTTTATTTTACAGAATCAAATGGAAAAAATAAAATCACAACGCTTCACACTGCTCTTCATACTGTCTACACAAACAAGAGGAAATTAATACTGAATATAAATGTGCCAAACCAATTACAGCTGATCACGCTTTTCAGACAAGCACCATTTAGTGTTATGTGCCACCTGAACCATCAGCCAAGACAGGCATGTTTCTGCTTAGCTAGAGAAAAGGACCATGCCCAGCACAGCACCCATTCACACCTAATCCCAAGGGACGTAAAGGTCTGGAAGCAACACTGTACTTTGAGCTAATGCTCTTAAAATGCTTCAGGGCAAGAGGAGCTATGAAAATTAGGGGTGAGGAGTGAAGGGGGGAATGAAAATCTCATAAGTAGATATTTCAAGAAAATGAGAATCAAATGATGTATTTAAACACAGTCCATTGCAGTTATGTTGTAAGCAACCAATTAACCTTCTTTCAAGTATCATAGGATCTAAGGACTCATTAAATCAATTAATAATATGATACTTTATGCTAGTCCATCAGCTACTGCAACACACTGTGTTCTACCATAGTAACTCTTCTTTTCCCACTTCACTATAAAGCGATATTGAGTATCAACATTTTCATTGTTTGGGTTAAAAACAGGATTAAATGGAGCTGTAACTTAACGTTACTAAAAATGACCAAAAGTTACTGAATCACAGAATCATTTGGTTGGAAAAGACCTTTAAGATCATCGAGTCCAACCGTACCTGTCCACTACTAAACCATGTCCCTAAGCACCTCGTCTACCCGTCTTTTAAATACCTCCAGGGATGGTGACTCAACCACTTCCCTGGGCAGCCTGTTCCAATACTTGACAACCCTCTCCGTGAAGAAGTTTTCCCTAATATCTAATCTAAACCTCCCCTGAAAGTAACAATTACAAAGAAAATATGAAACAACTATAACCAAAGCAATTGTTGCTAAAACTAACACTTATTTTACAGCTGTTTTTTCCCTGAACTGCTTTGGGTATAAGCAGATAAGTTCATCTGAGCTCTAGTCGCACAGTTGCAGCTTGTTGGTTCACTGTGGGTAACCAGCAATAAATGTATATGATCAAACCCACTGAGGCACTACTGAGATTGTTTGGATTACAATGTAGGAAAACAGCTAACAGAAATTTTATAGCTTTCAATAACCCTGCATGTTTCACAGACCAGTCATATGAAACTAATAACTGATGATAAGACTGTTTATTAAGGAAGATCCTTGCCAAAGTGGAGGAAGATCTACTAACTCAGGAAACAATCATGGGGGAGCACCCTCCACTAAAAGCACATTATGCCTGAGACAGGAAATAAATGAACTTTATAGCATGATGTGAAAGCAGAGGTAGCCACTCAGTAAGCAAAATGTGTAAGGACTGCTGTCCTCCGTGCTTGTTAATTATGCCGCCCGTTGACATGGCACAGCTCAACATAAGCAATCCACAGTATCTTTGGGAGCAAAAGCTAGATATATATTCAGACGAACGTACCATTGAACCAAAAGGTATTCATTCAGGCACAGTGCCCTGCTATTTGCCATCTTATCAACTTTGAAACCATAGGTAGTCCTTCCCATGCCCACTGTGCCATGTGATGTCCCATCACAGACGTCCATGCTGCACTGCACAGCGTGCAATGGGCTCCTCCCACTCGCACTCCATAGCCTAGAAAAGTGCTACCTTCAATGCTTTGGAAAAGCACCAAAAAGTTCATTGATGAAAAGAGTTAAGTAAGCATAAACACAGAGCTTTGGATAAGCTTGTGTTTTAGCAGGAAGATTTTGACCTTCTCCTTTCAAAACATAATGTCTCTCATACTGAGTTATCATGATGCTAATTTGACATCATTTTTCTTCCATTCTGCATTTCAAAATCAAGTTAGATCATAATGGTGGCTAGAATTCTCTTTTCCACATCATATGCTTGCAGCCCCACTCCATGGGCTGGAAAGCCAAGTAAGAAACAAAACAGAAAACACTGTTTCATTTCCAGACTGGGAGGTCACTAGTAAACAAATTCCTGAAACCACCACCTTAAAAACAGATTTTCAAAAGCCTTAAAAGCTTTGGGTCAGTGACTAGGCTACAGATGCTAATCCAAAATTTGAGGTGGCTTCTGAAGCAACCGAAATATGTCCATCCCTATGCAGACCTCCAGGTCCACACTCCTTCTCCTGTTCTCCCCATAATGGCACATATGCCTGCCCACTTTCATGTCTAATATCTTGGCCCCCTTCCCGGAGCAGTGTGATATCTCCCTTCCTCTCTTTAAAGACATGACACAGAATCCAGCTGCAACTACACTGAGATTTTGCTACAAATACCATGTGCAGCGTATCAGTTCCTGGAACTTCCATTTTGACATACAAAGCAGTGTGTTATTATTGCTGAATAAATAAAAGATTACAGGGTACCAAAAACAACCCACTTCCTTACAAAATATTGCAAGCTTCAAATCAATGCTGCAAAGTATTTTGTAAAGGAGAATGATCATAGGAGTCATAAAGAAAGAAAATGGACTGTGACTGTGATGATAGGACCATTTCCTTTGTCAAACTGTCCATAGTTTTAAGAACTAAGAAATAAAAAGGTCTGTTTTGAGAAAAAAAATAAAATTCAATAACGATAAGATTGTCAAAGCTTTGTGACATTCAGATACCCAGCTGCCCTCAAAAATAATATGACTTTTTTAGTCCCTAATTCCTACCTAGCTTTGTCAAATGTCACTCTATGCAGCTCATTACTAGAATTAGTTCACCTATATGTTACCAAATCAAACTTCAGCAATTCCTACTTTAACTTCATTAGACATTGAGGTTCCATGGAAAATATTTTATCTATGAAGAAGCCAGAGGAAATCTTCCTAACTCTCAATGTCAGCGATATCCCCAAACAAGATGCCAAAAGATTTGCTTCTTGATTGCACTACGCAATTCCTTCGATTGGCAGCTCTGTCTCCTTCACTGTCATTTCAGCCCGTTCCAAGAGAAAAATTCATACTTTTCCTGAATCAACTGTCCCATGGCACTCACTATAGGTTCTGCAGCAGCAGTATGTGCACAGCTGTAAAACATCTGGCATACAGGTGTATGAAACTGCATTTGTTCTCTGTCTGGCTCATCACCACACATTTTTTTGGAAGGATAACAAACAGTTATCATGTAGAAAGACACACAGTACTGTTGTGCTCGCTGTTGTAAGTAACATTTATCTTCAATGTTGTACTCTCCAGAATAAGGTAGAAGAGCAAATGTTATATTCATTTATTAAGAAAGAAAACTTTTATGGAAGACAAGCATGGTCCTTCGCTTTGGTACTGATAATCTAGCTCAGATTATGGTTTATTTCTGAGGATGAAGTGGGTGGGGCAAGGCACACTTTAAATAAATCCTCCTACATGGTCTGAAATGGAATGGGAGCAAATACTTTCATTCACCAGCTTGAACTTACACGTTAATGCCAACAACATTACAAACATTAATCTTAAATATAGCACCAAAGACAGACTAAACACAAAACTCTACAAAAGAAGTAAGGCTTGTATAAAAGCAGAGTTGACATTTAAAAGGCAGCTTACACAGAGCACAGAAGAAAACATGTTGCTTTCAGTATAAGATATTAGGAAAAAGATATGTAAAACATTAAATCAATGTCATATTTGCCAAAGGCTTTGATTAGGCAAAATTGTTAATTCCAAAGCCGTACTTAAAATACTACAAGACAGACCTACATGGCAAAAATGAGGGTGTAACTCACACCCAATGCCTACCACAAGCATGGCAGGCATACATGTGTGAGCTTCAATACAACAGGTGCAAGAGTAGCCATGAAGATTTCAGCACAGACTAATAAGCCACATACACATTCAGACTCCCTCAAGAGCTTGCACTGTGACTACTAGTTGCATCTGCATCACTACCACCACCCAGCTATGCGTTTGGCTTACTTACAGTACAAACATCTTAGAATTCTGCATGTGTATCAGCAACGGACATAGGGTGGCTTGTGTTGTAGGTGAATGGAAGCAGCATTTGCTGTATGCCTGTTCATCCCCAGCAACTCATAAAAGAAACTTGATGAGACACTGGTGGCACTATGACTCTTGCTACCCAAACCAAGTTCTCAAAGAGCAGTTTAAGAAACAGATTTTCTGATTTACAGCCTATTAAGTATGTGTGACTTGGTCCATATGACAAGCCAACATGACAATTCAGTTTGCAAACTCAACGTGCTTACCATTGCAAAACTCTGGATTTTGCCCTGCTCTCCTCCTCCTCTTTCCATTAAGAGAGAGCACACTCTATAGCAATACAGCACCAAAGTCAAAATGTGGGCAATATACAGGAAAAACAACAACTGAGCAATCGAATCAAATTATCCAAGCGATCCTGAAATCTGGAAACACTGATTGGTCTTTTCCAATCACTGACATACCCAACAAAATGCTTTTTCTTTCTATGTGTCCTGGTTTTGGCTAGGATAGAGTTATTTTTTTTAATTTTAACTTTCTTCAGAAGGTTTTCTCCCCGAAAGAAAAGGCTCATCACTTTGCATCTCTCAAAAGCCTGTTGTTACTGAAATGAAACTGAACAAGAATGAATGCTAAATGGATAGTCATGAATATGTAGCAAACATGAGACAGGGAGTTTAGAAGGAAGGGCAAGTCTTTATTATAAAGCAAAGCTTTCCAAATGTTTCCAGCACCAAAATGGATTGGCAGCATGAGGTAAAAGGTGCTCTGGCAGAGAGAAAACTGACAATATAAAATGAAATATGGGTAGGTTATTAAAATAGCAAGCTTTGCTGGCACCTGTGGTTTGCTGAAATTTTCATCAAGTTTCCAAACAGAATTCCTATTTGGAATTAAACAGGAATGTCTTGCCTATTGTCAGAAGCTTTAAGGCTCATTTAATTACTCCTGAAAACAAACGGGTGCAATATTTTCTTTAACTGATGTTATGCAAACACACACATGTTTCAGTTTACCTGTGTTTCTACCAGCTTCATACTTCTCTATCTTTGCTGTTAAAGCAGCTGGAGTCAGTTAGCAGATGTCTCTCATTTTGATACTCAAACAGCAATTCAGCTATATCCATATCTCTTCACACAGGCTCTGTTCTCCATTGAGTCGTCACTACAGGACCAAGCCCTCTAAGCATGTTACTGGCAGCTGTTTTATTCAAAAGTAAATGCTAGGAAGATTTACCAAGAGAAGTGAATCTACTTTACCTCCCCCAAATACTCTGTAGCTAGGGTGGGAAACATGCCACTCCAACCTTCCAAAACAGATGAAAAATAACAAAAAACTTTCCTTTTGCTCAAGAGATAAGAACAATATTCTAAGACATTACATCCATCGCTGAATCAGCAGCTACCTTTACCTTCTGCTCATCCATAAAGAACAATCTCCAAAAGATGAAGCAAAGACCTGAAAAAGAGCTAGTTTTCATTAAATAAGTGGCAAGGAGTGATATTCCAACTAAAATAGTGAGCATCACTATGCCCTAATGCACCATCTACACTGCAGTGGTGTTTCATAAACTATTTCAAGAACAGGCTTTGCAGCTGCTTGGCCTGGAGGATGTATCATGGGATCAGTACTCAAAACGAAAGCAAAACAAATACCTCAGATGCTATTAAAAATTTCCGCCGGGAAATAAAGAGATTTTGCTTTCAATTTTGTTAAATTGGGTTGGTAAATCCCTCAAAGGAGTTGCAGAAAAGTAGCTGAACTTCAAATTACAAACAATTTCAGGTGGGTTTTTTTTTTGACTGTTATGGGGTTGCTTCATTCAAGTTATCAGAATTTTTTATTATTTTATTAAAAACAAGTAAAACAAACAAACAAAGAAACCTTACACCATTCCTAGCACTTCAAAATATAAGACCAGGTGAACAGCAGGGAGCGGGGAGGGTTGACCCATGTATATTAACATAAACAGGTTGGAAACCAGTACGAAAGAACAGATATTCAGTGCAAAAATTAACACAACTCTGCATTCCTCGCTTTGCGTTCTTTCCTACCCTGTACTTAACTCTCCACTCTGCCCAGGGACTCCAGGCTCCATCTCCTTTCCGGAAGGAGAGGACTGCAGCCTGAAGGGGTTGGGCTGCCCCTAGGCAAGGGTACACGTATTCACATGCAGTCTGCAGCACTGCCCTGGAGGGAGCATTTCCCATCCACGGCCAAGCAGTTGGTCCTGTAGGATGGCAGGAGCTTTGTGTTAGCTAACTAGAGACCGGCAAATCTTTCTCTGATTCAATAAGCTTGAATTTGGATACACATTCAGGTCAGTAGCTTTCTAATATCTTCACATTTACAGCATCTGCCATTTAACATGTGAGACACTAAATGGAAGGGATGTGCTAATCTGGCACTATGCTTAAGGAAATGTTTTTGAATAAATACAACAAGCTTCAACATCTCAAAGGATTTCAAGACTCAGGTTGTACGGTCGATCAAACCACACCCCGAGCAGCACACACTACCGCTTGCAGTACCATCCTGATTTCCAGGAAACTCAGGTAATTTCCCAATTCTGTTGCTTGTGATGGACAATTTTCCTTCTCATCTGAGTACAGGGATTGTACCTCACTTGCGCCTCCTCTGTGACACTTCAGAAAGTTAATGATTAAAAGTACTGTGTAAGACATGGCATGTTACTGCAAATATATTATATGATATCCTAACAAATGGGAAGAATGGCACTGCAAATTGATTTTGAATGGTACATTTGGGAGTTGCTAAGGATGTCCATAGCACAGTAAACATCTACTGCCTGCCATCTTGTTTGTCTGCCCACTGACAGCAGATTTTATATCAATTAATAAACAGCTTCCACAATACACTTTTCACACACTTTATCTAAGCGTATGTGAAGTAACTTGTGATATAAGTTAAATAAACTATTCAAAATATGCAAACCCCCCCAATCCAGTCTCCTTACTGTAAGGTTATTTACGACATAGCTTATTTATATTTCATGAATGCCTCAAGGCATAAATAGGCACACTAAGAAATCAACAAGCACTTTCACAATTAGGTAATTGAGTCTGCAAGTTACAGTAAATATCCACAGTTTCTGGCTATCAGCTAAAGGCATTATTCAGAGAAGAATCTTAATCCAAAGGGAATGCGTGAGAAAGACTGAAAGATGGCTAAGAATGTACGTGCCATTCAAATGAATACAAAAATTTATTTCAGGAGAGAAGTAAGATATTGCTTGAAGAAACATTATTGATTTTGGGGGAGGTAAAGCAAAATTATTAAATAGAAGAATCAAAGCATTTAAAGTCTAGCAGCTGGAAGAAAAAAAGGCATTGAGAAGAACATGGCTTTGAAGACACGACAGAAAATAATATGCCATATATGAAATGATACACAAAATGGGTAAGAGCCCCTTCACAGCAAGAGAAATAACTAGAAGCTGTGAATCCCAGTGACTCTCAGATGCCAAGAAGATGGAGAGGCAAAAGACTATTTGCTGTCAGCTGCCAAACGGTATAAAACAGCACATCCAAAACCAACTAATGAAAGAGGTGATGAGATTTGTCACTGCCAGGAGGCCCCCACCAGATCACCCAAGCACACCTGTCTTGATACCTGAACGTTGGAGGCAACCTGCACAGGCATGTCTTGGTGCTTGGGAGTACGTGGTGATGACAGCCAGAGTGACTGAAAAAGATTTTTGTCTCCCTTCCTGATTTTACATTAAGATTTGCTACACTGTTGCAACATTATTCCCTAAATATATAAAAACTATTTCTTCTCTGAAGGACAGACAGGAAAACAGTACGGGGAGAAGAAACAAGGAAGAATGAGAGGGACTGGTGAGCCAAGGGGAAAATATGTCCTGTGCAAACAGGGACAGTATCAAAGCCACTTTTAAAAAAGTAGCCAGCATGAGTAGAGGAAGGACTAGCTGAACTAACAGAAAAAAAGCAAAAGATTTCATCAGCAAAATGCAAAGAACGGAGGGACATGACTTCAAAAGACAACTGCTAAAAGATGGAAATAATGAAGCAGCAGTAATGATATTACACAGCCCTTATAATCACACCTCTCTGAGGCCTGAGAACACGTATCATCTCTAATGTGGTACAAGCAACACTCATCCCAGTAGCCTTAACTTCAGGAACAGTTCTGCCATGGTGCCTGTGAATTAGGTAGCATTTCCATTTTGAAGACCTCAAAGTCTAAATAGCCAAAGCAAACAAGGAAACAACAGAATAGAACAGAACAGAACAGAATATAATAGACTATTTCAGCTGGAAGGGACCTGTAATGATCATCTAGTCCAACTGCCTGACCAATTCAGGGCTGACCAAAAGTTAAAGCATGTTGTTAAGGGCATTGTGCAAATGCCTCTTAAACACCGACAGGCTTGGGGCATTGACCACCTCTCTAGGAAGCCTGTTACAGTGTTGGACCACCCTCTTGGTAAAGAAATGCTTCCTAACGTCCAGTCTAACTCTTCCCTGGAGCAGCTTTGAACCGTTCCCTGGATACCAGGGAGAAGAGATCAGCACCTCCCTCTCCACTTCCCCTCCTCAGGAAGCTGTAGAGAGCAATGAGGTCACCCCTCAGCCTCCTCTTCTCCAAACTAGACAAGCTCAAAGTCCTTCACTGCTCCTCATAGGACACTTCTTCCAGCTCTTTCACCAGCTTTGTTGCTCTCCTCTGGATGCATTGAAGGACCTTCACATCTTCTTAAATTGTGGGGCCCAGAACTGCACAGAGTATTCAAGGTGAGGTCACACCAACGCTGAATACAGGGGGATAATCACCTCTCCTGACCGGCTGGCTATGCTGTGTTTGATGCACCCCAGGATGTGGTTTGCCCTCTTGGCTGCCAGGGCACGCTGCTGACTCACGTTGAGCCTGCTGGCGACCAGCACCCCAGATCCCTTTCTGCAGGGCTGCTCTCCAGCCACTTCTCTCCCAGTTTATGCTTGTGCCCGGCGTTACTTCAGCATTTAAATCCAGCATTTAACAATATAACGTATATTAAGATGTTGAGGTTTTCTGAGAAATACATGTTTAAAACAGCAGTATGGAACTACTGATTAAGAATTTATCATAGGCATCTTAAAACACATTCTCCATGGAATTAGGAATCAATATGCCATTGCATCCAAAGCCAGATAATTTAAAATGTAATTAATCTTTTATTCCATGGAAATTATATAGAGCTGTTAAAATTTTGCAATGCAAATAACACTCTTCAGAGGTAGGCAGAAATATTTACACCCAATTTCCTTTCTTACCTTTTTAGGAAATAATATTTTTCCATTATTTCTACAGATTTGAAAAACAATTTCAGCATCTGGTTTCCTCTATTAATCTAGTGCTCCTACACTATCTTCTACAGCTGGACTCAAGTACATGATGAGATACATGAAAAAGAAAAGGATGGGTCCAAGTCACATTTATGTTAAATGAGCACATTCATCCCCATTTTATCTTTAACCACCAAAAAAGTCAATTAGATCTTGACTTGTTTTCCATAAAACTGTAACAACCCTTTGAGTTTTGTTGGTTTTCTGTTGGATTATAACAGCTCCTGCAATTGTGTTCATCATTTGTAAGAAAACTACCCTCCTATATGACCTGCTTTTAATCCTTCCTCAGTAGATTTATCTTCTGAAATTCTCATTGCAATAAGTTGCATCAGACTTACTTAATACATGGAACAAAGCTAATACGAAGTACCTGGCAAGGCTCCGCCATGAGTTGCATTAGTGCTGAACACATCAACGCATCTATTTAGAAAAGCAGACCTAATCACAACACCAAATGAGAACAAACTTAGACTGTCTTTCTTTGAATGCCTGGTGGTTTCTCCTCACTTTACAAATTAGCATTCCAATTTCAGTTCAATATCATCCTGGAGGCAATTTTACCTCATACAAAGTGACACGCTAATGCAACACAACCAACAGGTCACTCACAGCATTGGCTCATACAAGAGAGATCTTCGCACTTCAGATAAAATAGTTTTAGGTGAAGGTTTGAATGAAGACATTCATTCTACAATTACAGTGAACATATTTTATGCACTTGTCAACTTTTTCTCCAAGTTTACCCTTAATTTGTCAACTTTTTCTCTGAATTTACCTGTAATAAATTCCTTGAGGGGCCATACAAATTGTCTTTTCACTCTCTTGTTGTTTTTCACAAAACTACAGAATAAAGTTTACTGGAAGGAAAAGTACATTTTATAAAAAAAAATCAACAAGTGGAAGCTCATTCTGTGGCAAGGGCTAAATTAGGTTTTCCCAGGATCCCATTTGGCAGGACTCTAATACTGCAGATTGCCATGGTTTCTAGAGATTATGCCTGAAGTTAATAGAGAGTCAGCCACACCAGCCCACAAACAGTAACACAAGATGGGAAGGAGAGCTAGGGCAGAGAGCTGAAGATCAGGAAGAGTTCAGTGCTTTTTGAGATCGGATTTAGGATGTCAGAGCTGCTTATTGCTCAAGCAAGTAGCATTAAGAACACACCTTTCATTCAGTACATTCCCTGGCTCAATCCCCTCTTGGAAGAAGCCAGAATTGACATCCCTCCCCACCCTCTGTCCTTTTTGGCAAGCCTGGAAGAACAAAACATGGTGACCCTAATGCAAAAGGATGTAACACTTCATAGTCAGGAAGTAAACGGCGGGTTTGACTGACACAGTGATGGGGCCAGCAAGTCTCCCCTTTACAACTGCACAGGCACAAGAAAGGAGGTAACTACACACATGCTTTGGGGGTATGCACACTCCTGCACTTCTGCACAGGCGTTGCAGGCACATGGAAACACCTACATACTTTGAACAAACTCAGGACAATTCATTGGCATGCTCATTTTGAAATTTTGACCACACAGAAAAACCCCACATTTGGATGCCTATGCCTTTCAGTCCCGGAGTGATCCCCATAAAAGCATATATGTGGTTACTGGGTTTTTTTTAATATACAACTTCCTCTTGGCTGGATCCCCAAAGTTGTAAGTTACACATTCTATTTTTAATATATGCCATAATCTGGTTTTCCATTTTGTTTCCATAAAATGTTAAGTTTTATGGTGCCAACAACATAGCTAAATTCTCTCCCTTTAAATTAAAAAAGCCCTTAAATTGCAATTTATTCTTGTGTATATCCTGAGCTGAAACCAAAAACTGTTTCTACTTGATGGACCAGAAAGCATACTCTTGATTTCTATAATACAATGATGGAATTTTTTTTTCCCCTCCACCAGCTTTTCTGCTTCCCAAACTGGACACATTCCATCCTTTATGTCAAACGTATCAAAATAAAAACTGCCTCCAGCTGCCAAAACAGCTCCAAGAAGGAGGAAAAAAAAGAGGGAGGGGGGAAGAGGAAGGGGGAAGAAAAAGAGAAGGGGGGGAAGGGGGGGGAAAGGAGAAGGGGGAAAAAAAGAGGGGAAAGGTTAGGCTTTTGACTGCTATCATGAAGAGCTGATGGTCATCTATGGAATTATATCAATTTGTTGCAATAAAGTGTAATAAAATTGAGCACAACTAAGACAAACAATGCATGGTTTAATGCAATAGGTAAATAAATGCATGCATTTTCAGTGCAGTCCATAATCCAAACAAAATTGGGATAAACAACAGAATGACGATTCTTAATACTCTCAACAGTCAGCAGAAATCTCTCTTGTTCAGTTATAGTGAAATTTTCCACGAACACCTGATGATCAAACTAAACGCCTCCTTCTGTCAATGAATTCATTCTCACAATTTACATTTCTCTGGACTTACAAGGAAATTCTTCTTACATCAAATGATGACTGCTCCATTCATTGCACTCCACCTCCAGTAATAACATTATGAATCGAGTCAAACATGTACAAACTGATGGGTGGAAAACTGCCCTTTCAACACAAATACACAGAAATTCTTAAACCAGTTTCAACAAGAAAGAGATATCGCTCAAAATGCTGGTCAACGGCAAAGCTGAGTAGGAACTGAACTCTACAGCACATACATTTCCTCTGGATACTGACAGAGTGCATACAAGAGCCTGAATACTCCGTGGTAGGGCTGGATTTGTGTGGGCAGTTACAAAATAGTAAAAAGAAAGGAGAGCAGAAGCATGGCGAAAGCGTTGCTTTCAAACAGGCACACATCCTGCATAGTAGTAACGCTCTTGGAAACCAGAAATTGGATCTGGGCCAAAAGCATGGCAAGAAAAAACTGCAGGACAGCCTTCTGAACAAGCACTGGCTGAACGAAGCCTGGAGCTGCTTGCAAGGGAACTCCTCTTTGACCGGGGAGACAGGGCATTCATAATCTTGTAATATGAACAGTGCTGCATGTAAGATACCCAACTCCACCAGCATTTTTTTCCAGCGTAATAACCAGACCCCTGTATTTTGGCTTATTTCATGGATCAGAGATGTAAAAGTCACAGCTTTTGTTGTACAGCTTTCTTGACAAACTCCCAGATTAACACCTCATTTCTGAGCACTGGTAGTTTTTGACAGTAGTGCAAATGCAGTAACTTCTGAGCAGCAAGAGGCAAGTGTTGCAAATGGAATTGGGGAAAAACAACTCAGTGATACCACCTATGTGATGTTACTACTTCTTTTTTGGCACTTTTGGGGTGATATGTGTAGTATTGCCTAAAAGAAAAAAAGCATAATATAAGATTTTCTGACACCATGTTATCAGCGTTTCTCAAAAATTCTGATAAAGTAACACCACTGAGATTCAACACTGTACTTCTGTGAAGCACCTTTTAGGTTCAGTTTGAGTACAACAGCCTCAGTGATGTCCCCGAGGACACTTTTCCAGCAGCACCCTTGCTCCTGACAGCAGACTGAAAATAAGGAGCCAAGCATGAACTTTAAGTGGTGTTGAATTTCATGCGGTTTTGTGGAAAATATAAATGAAGAGTAAAACGAGAGATTTATTTTCACTTATCTAAGAGAGGCTTAAAAAAGACTAGAAAAAGTACAACAGGTTTCTATAGGTGACAAACTGTCACAGTTCTTCTGGCCTCAGTCTACTGATTGGTTTTATTAAGTCAGCCAGTAACAAAACCAGATCGTCTCAGCATTAGAGTTTACTGATGATTTACTAAAAGGCAAACACATTATCCACATTCCTCTGCTGCTCTCATTCACGGCATACTTATTTGATTGCAACACCAAAACCAGAAGGCTATCTCAAAACACACCTAATATTCAGTATTGCGGGGTGTTAGCCTGCTAGGTGGCTTGCTACATGAAAAAAAGGTTTGCCACCTTTGTAAGAGATACTGCCTTCACATGCATTATTGTGGCTTTCTCATCAACACATACTCAATGCTCCTTCATAGGCTGCTTTTGGTTATACAACCAGAATTTAAGGAGAATCAGAAAAAGATTTTCTGAAGATTGCAAGGGATATAAATTATATTTCTGTGACTATCACAAGACTGCATGCATTTAATAGTTGATGTGTTGGTTGCTAAATGATGATTAAAACTGAGTATCTTTATGTTATTTTATATATTTGTAGAAACAAGAACTAGCTGATTTGGATCTATCCGTCTTTTTTAAATTGCTGATACAGATATGCAGTCTCCAACTAAAAAAAGTTAAGAGAAAGCCTGTAAAAAATGACATAAAAAATAGCCCCTGATGAATTTAGGGTGTCTGTGCAGAAAAGGAAACCATGACCTGATTACCTAATTCTCACTAATTTTCCTGAAACCATGTACTCTGAGGTTATGCTCAGACTCAAAGTCTTCAGAGTATTGCTAAGCTTTAAGTAGGACAGCACATGCAGATCTTAACATTTTTAAAATATTTTCTTTCCAACTGCAACATATGATTGAACGTCTCATTCTGAAGTTCTTCATGTCACTACCTTTTCTTATTAAGCCCAAAGCCCAGCTCCCTGTGTTGCCTAAAGAAACATGGGTATTAGATAAAGATGCTGTGGTCAGACACTCCAGCCTAAAATATCATGCAATTATAGGATTTTATCTTCAGAAAAGCCTGAGTCCCTGGAGAGAAACGGTTTAGCCTACAACTAGCTCCAAACTTTGACATGTTACTAAAAAAACACTATTAAAAATGTGAAACTGGTTAAATAGGATGTTCCATTTATATTAGGCATTTTTATATGACTTCAAGCAAAATCTGAACGTCCAGCTGCCAGGCACATAGCTAGCATAGCATTATCATCCACTGGATATTTACAGGGGTAAGAGTTTAAAATGTTTCAAATGAGCCAAACTTTGCTATAAAAGTGAACACCCGCACATCTTGTGCTGCATCTCACTCAGATTTCTTGTGGCTGTCCCAGACTGCACCACCACCCAGCACACTGGATTTCAACCCTGGGAACACCCAAATGAAAGGACGGGTCTTACACACTGCAGATGGCAAACACAGGATTTCAGCACTGCATCAGATACTGACTTTTACAGAGTCACCAGAGCCAAGCCCGCCTCCACACAGGCCCTCACACTTCAGTTTGGGAATATCTAACTAACATACACCTTCCAAACATAGGAAACACAGGCAGACTGTGGCTTGGGCTCCACATCAGCCTAAGCCTTTCCATGCTGAGGTGGTTGTAGCTGCTGTTGAGTTCTGGGAGCTAAATAATGTTGACATAATTTTCCTCTATGACAAAAATATACCATAATGCAGCTGCTGCATCACAGTTAGCACTCAGGAAGTTTTACTGGTGTTGGTAAGATACCTCATACAGACACATTTTTGTATGTAATTGCAGTAACAAAATGGTGAGGAGAGATGAAGTTATTTCTTGCCTTACCTGTCCAACTGTTAGCTCAGACCTGTGTCCTGGTTTCAGGACGACAACCTGATCATATTTCTTCTTCACAGGCCTATTCGAAAGCTCAGTTCTTAGGAGTCCAGCTCCCAGCCAAGAGATAATGTTCTTGGCTTTTATGTTGTGAAAGAGAAGGAAGCATTAAACAGAATTTTCCCATAGCTGTGTGGAATAGGCATTGAACCGGAGAGGCTTAATCTCGGTGTAAAACTAAATATACTCTTATCCCAAAAAATATGAGAAGAAAATGGTAGGGAGAAAAGATGGGTCAAGCTGGCAGACATATCCACCATGGAGAAACGGGTGTGAGAGAGGAAAGTCACCGTTCTGGACCAGCTGACAGGCTGTCCATAGCAGGGTTTTAGTCGCAGACACAGGAAACATTGTCAACTACTGCAACATTATTTCTGCTGCGAAACAGAATTTCCTTAAGCACACAAAGATACATGCCTTATACCCTCTTTCCTTCTATTAAGAAAAAACCAGAACACAATCATCTTTTGACAAGTGATGTTCACCAGTGTGCAGGAAGAGCAGATGGGAAGACAGATGACAGTCACAGGTCAGCATCAAGTAGTCTCTCCGAGTACCAAAAATGCTGCACAAAAGCCTGTGGGTCACTGTTGTACCATGCTGAGAATACTTCTTTTAATGGACTTCTCCATGTGGGAGACATCTCTTGATCTATAGGCTATCAAGGTGGTTTTATGCAACCCTCTCCTCAGTTATGGTCAAAAAGTAACGTTCCAGTCATGACATTTCACAGTTTCAGAAGTGAAGAAAGTTTGGTCTTTTCAAAATAAACCCATTACCACCTACCAACAGTGAAATACAGTATGCCAGCATTTGTACCTTCTTTTTTCTTAAATAAGGACACATGAGGAGTTTCTCAGGAAATACTTTAGGATTTTTGAGAGGGTGGGTGGTACAGAGGAGGAGTAGCAGCATAACTTTCTTTTAGTGTTGTCCACAGAATGTAGGTCAGCCTACTCCGATGAAAATACCCCAATCTGATTCTTCACATTCTTAGACATAAACATTTCATGATTTTGCAGGCCAGGAAATCGTGAATTTTATTCATGGCCCTGCCCCTGATTTGTCACAGGACCTTACTCTTTGCATCTTTGGATTCCTTATTTTAAAAACTGTGTCAAAATTTTGCTTGTCTTACTAACTACTAATACAAGGTGATATTATGCAAATGTTGAGTATTACAATTTCTATAAAGCCCGTGTCACAATGCAATAAATTAGAGGACCTCAGTTTCTAATTTCTTGATAAATGCTATTTTATGAAGTATGTGCAGGATGTATTTATTTCAATATAAAACAATTTGGAAAATGGCCTTCTTTCCATACATAAGCTATTTTTAAACTAATAATAGATGTATATTTTACTATGTAAAAGTATAACCTATTTTTAACCTCATGTTTTCAAGCAAAGTTTATGAAGAAAATACTTTCAAACAGGAAATCAGAGTCCATTTCCTGTTTTAATAAGGATAATCCCTTGACCAGTAGGCACAAATATTCATTCCTCTTTAATGTTAATTAGTGCACTATTCATCCTATATTTCACAATTTAATGAAAGCAAGTTGCTGGGGACATTATTAAGTTCAAAACATCTTTCACCTTATTTATCCGGAACTCAATAAAACTGTTCAGTCACAGACTTGCAGCCTCCAGCTAGGTTCCTGCTATTAGCCTTAAATCATTTTTAGAGTTGCAGTAAGTTGCCAAACTCAAATACACAGCTATCTACATCTGCTAGATAGTTTGTCTTACTGGACAGTCTGGAAGAATTTCAGTTATTTGAACCAAACTGTAAAGTTTTTTGCTGCTTACCAAGGAATCAATACTTTTAAAATCTGCAAATTAGCATTTGAAAAACGTATCTGGAAGAATGTTGAAGGGCCAATGTTTTTTTCTTAAGTGAGCGTAAGGTAGCCTCTCAAAAAATCGCACGTAGACAGGAGTTTTAAAAGGTAACTATTGCTTGTAAATGGCTGAATGTCTAAATTTCCAATCTGAACCACAAGGCACCTTTTCAAGAAACTATGATTTCTTCAACTGAAGAAGCTTATCAGGCTGAACAAACAAAAACAGGGAGCATGAAACATCGTTTCATTCCATCCCTATATGGAGGAACAGCAGAAAGCTGGAAGTGACAGAGCATTGCTGCAGCTACCAAGCTGAACCAAGACAGGCAGCAGCGATACCCACCCCACGCCAAAGCCATCAGACTCAGTGACCCTTGGGTCTGGCAGCATCAGCCTCTTCATGCAGCAAGTCATCCAAAATATCATGAATGGGAGAAGTAAATACCTGGCTGCTCTCTCTAATGCTCAGGTCTGTGCATCTTCTGTATAGATAGCATAATCAAAATATCAACCCTTAACACCATTGTTTCAAGACGTTCCATAAACTGATGTTTGACCTCTTCGCATTTGATCAAAGTGCACACATACGAGGCTGATTAATTGAATGAGCTCTTAATCACTTGCTCTGAACTGGCACAAGTACAACAGCAGGCACGCTAACCAGAACAGTCAGAGCTGTAGGAGAGGATCGAGGTGGGCAGGCAGCACTGCCGCGCCATGGAGAAGCTGCCATGAGCTGCACGATTCAGCCACCCGCTTCCCTCTTTGCCCTGGAGAATGCCCAGCAAGGCATTCACTAACTGCTCAAACTCGCACGTGCCTATGTTTCCACTGCAAAGTCCCTATTTCATGTCTGAATTCATGCGTAAAATCTAAGGGCAGTGGTCCAAAATTGCTGCTGGCTTCTGCCCAAATTGCACTTCCCACTTTTAACTGGTATGTCTTTCTTAATAGCAAGCCCCATGCAAATAGGCTAATGCACATCACTCAGAGAGCCCTTATCTCCGTACGGAATATCAGTCTCTTGATTTTTTCCTTTCTTAACTGATGCAGTTATATTCATTCTCCCCTGGGACCACAGACTGTAAATCAGAGACAAGGGAATGAAACAGATAGAAAGCATAACCGTGCTCATAGTTAGGTCTTACTGGAACAGTCAGCAAGGATTTTAATGACTCCCAGACTCTCTAAAGGCCTTGAGCAAACTACACTTTCACAGAGGTGCCCCCTTTGGCTACATGCATGCTACAGGTGATTCTCATTTTATTTGCCTACTTTAATGGCATTTGCAACCCTAAGACAGCTGCGCTGAGTTCATTACATACAACTTCACAGGTCTGATGAGGGCAAGACGTTAACAACCACACTGAAGAAAACTGTTTCAGAGCATAATGAGTTATCTTTGTTCCAGCATCGCTTTAGCTTGTCCACACTAGGCAGGCACTACCCTTGATCAATGAATCCATAGTGCCTGAGCTGATGTGTCAAGTTCAGCTAATCTTAACTGAAAACATGTGCTAAAGCACTTGTGATCTAGGCATACCAGTTTAAGAAAATCCTCTGCAGCAGCTCTGACCTACCATACCTTCCACGGAGACAGCATGGCTGACCATGTCCTCTACCCCTTTACATGCAAAGCAATGGAGGCCAGGTAAAATTCCCACCACAAGGGATGGGAGGCTATCAAAATCCATTTTCAGGGTATCACTTACTGACTGAAGTGAAACATGAAAGTCACTTTTTGTATTTGTAAACAAACATCTGTTTTAAGGGACCTATTCAGATAAACTATTTTAAGTTAACAGTGGCACATGTTTATTATTTAATAAAATTATTTAATAAAAATCTTTGGAAAAGACAACCAAGGAAACCTTATTGATACAAGAAATACACTAGGCTAATTTTTGTCATTAAAAAGTTCTTTTTCAAGTGTTTAGAGCCATATTTAAACATCTGCATAAAAAAATTCTTCTCTGACAAGGCTTACAATATGGTAAGATGGGCAAATATATAATATGGACACCAAATACAAAGAACTAATTTTACAATAGTCATACTGAAATTGCTTGTAATGGAGGTTGTACTGAGAAAAATCTCATCTAATCTAAACATTAAGTAGCTTACCAAACCACAGGCTCTATTTTCCTCTGTGATAATGTTGTAAAATGGTTTCATCCTGTCCTATTCAGTTTGCTGAAATAACACATGTGCCTACACAACTTCTTTTTTCTTCTCAATAGAAAACAAAGCAAAATCATTTCTTTACTTCTGCTAACTACAAGTGCTGGCCCTTGAGGAATATAAGGCTAGGTTGAAGGAAGCTGTAATAAGCTGAAAATTAATTTTGCTGATACGGCCAGCAATGGGACCTGGTCTTTCATTCAGAAAAGGCAATACATTGTACTATATTACAATGTATGTTAAATATTGCTTACTAGCAAACAAACAGAGCAGTCAAGAGAGACAGCATGAACTACACAGAATTTAAGTGCCTTTCCTCCATTATCTGTCAAGAAATTTCTAAATGCCAGAGGAGAAAGAGGCTGTTTGTTTTAGGTTTTGTTTTTGTTTGGTTGGTTTTTTTGTTTTGTTTTTTTGGGTTTTTTTGAGGGTGTAAGAGGGAATTTTACCATATGTCTGTGTCACAGCTATAGCAGGGAGGTGTGATGATCTGAAGCAAAGTATATTTACTCTATATTTCCAACAAGCACTGGCTTATCCACATCAGTTTAAAATAGTTGAAGTAAATAGCAAATGCTCAGAGCATATGGAAATTTCCAAACTATCATTTAAATATGTTCTTTTCTGAGTACTTTCAAAAGTTACAGAGATGATAATAAATTTTTCAAGCCAGCTAAACTCTACTCTTTTCTTCTCCAGTTTAAAAAAAATCCTTAGTCATCAGCAAGGTATGTTCTGCTCTCCTGTAACTACATCTATCAATTACTCCCATGACTTCTTCCTGGCCAGATATTAGATCATGTCATTGTTTCAACTAACGCTTTTGGAACATCTTCAAATCTCTTTTACCCTTGTGGCTTTTACTTCAGTGCCCTCTTCCAGTCCTCCATGTACATCTTGGATGTGTCTTCAAATCATTTCACAGGTATCTCCTCCCACTGGTATAACTCCCAATTTAACTTCTTTTCCTTTCCAGCCAATCCCATCTTTCCAATCCCCCCCTCAATCTTCTATTCCCATCTTCTCACTGCAAATGGCCATAATCATCCTTGAATCCTAACTACCTCATAGTCCACACACCTGGGACGTTTCCAAAGGCTGCCACATACCCCTTTTCATTACAATCTAGAACTTTTTCCTCATCCCTTCAGCTAAATCATTCTCTTGGGCTTATTTTTGCCTCATCTACAGAGACCCTCGCTGGCCAACCCAATACGGCCACAACCACATCATGCAATCCACCAAGAAACTCAGGTGGATTTGCTGTTTTTACACTAACCACCTCTCAGCCTCTAGCTTTTAAACACAAGTAACTAAAGCTGACTGTCTTCGCCTTCATTTCTAGCCACTGATCTTACCTATGTGCTCACCCCCTGCCCCATCAACCCTACCCTGAATAATTCATCAGCCTTCCACCAAGTGTAACATTATTCAGTGTTTCCACATGTGCACACCTGGGCACTGTTCAGGAATGATGTGCCCTGTATAATTCAGAAAAACCCTTTCCCTCCTCCCCGAGAGGGACTACACCTACTGTAATAAATGCATCATCTAACAGAGGAGAGCGTGGGCTTTTCTTTTCCTGTTAGCATTTTTCAATTCAGAACTACACAATTGCTAACCTACATTTCCCATGTGAGTTTAACTTCATAGCTTTCCTTTTCTGTTACTCTTTTCCACACTTACTGCAGTTACCTCAAAACCAGCCTGCAGAGTCTATGAGCACCTAGTATTTTTACAGCTAGCTGTTTGGGGTCTTCTGAGCACTGCTACAACACAGCAGCTATAGAACACCAAAGGCAGGTGTCAAATGCCACATCACCAGGGACATTTTTGGGACTGAGAGAGGTCAGAATACTTAGCAGAGCACTACTCCTTTGTAAACGATACAAAATTGCATTGTAAGCTAAATGCTTTACAAGGCAGATATAAATCTCACCATCATCCATGTTTTTGAAAAATCACCCTGTGTTACACAGNGTGAGAAAGCACCAAACTGCAACGGCTTTTTGGGTGGGGGTGGAGAGAAACACACACACTACAAAAATCTAATAATTCTCCACCCAAGCATTGCTAGTGAATGACCTCACTGGTTTCCTACATATACTCCAGCACCCTTCCTGCCGTCACTCTGTTGAGCCAAGCAATGATGTCAACAGTCCACCTGTGAGAGTG
>VYZW01031243.1:43506-70671 GCA_013401315.1 Balaeniceps rex | reverse complement strand
CAGGGGCAGGCCGCGGGCCCGGCGGCGCTGAGGGCCCGGGAGGCGGCGGGGAGCGGGTGCCCGTCCCGGCCCCGCCGCTAGCCCGGCCCTGCCACTGCCCCGCAGACTGCCAGCTGGAGAAGCTGCCGATGCGGCCGCGGGACCGCGCCCGGGTGATGGACGCCGCCAAGCACGCCCACAAGTTCTGCAACGCGGAGGAGGAGGAGAGCGTCTTCCTGCGCAGGTGGGACGCGACCGGGCCCCGGCCTCTGCCCACCCCATCCCCGTGAGGCCCCCTCGGCGGCCCGGGGAAGGGGCTGCCCTGGCCTGGCCTCCTCACCCGGCTGGGGTCTGTCAGCCAGGCACCAGCGCCTGCTGTGTGCGCGCTCCTCTCAAGCTCTTCCTCTCTCCCCCAGACCAGAAGGCATAGAGCGGCAGTTCAGGAAGAAGTGTGGCAAGTGAGTGGCTGCGGCAGCTCTCCAGTGACTTCTAGAATCTGTGAAGTAACCGTAGGAATCCCGAATCTGGTTTTCCTCGCAGCTATGTGTGTTTCTGTTTCCAGGTGTGGACTGCTGCTCTTTTATCAACACCAACAGAAAAATGCTCCCGTGACGTTCATTGTTGACGGTGCTGTGGTCAAATTTGGCCAGGGTTTTGGGAAAACAAACATATATACTCAGAAACAAGAACCTCCCAAAAAGGTAATCGGCTTTAGAGAAGTAAAAAGGCTATCTCTGCTTTTCAAAAAGGTGTGGTGAGTAAAATCACTTAATGGTGGGGGCAGAGGGGGGAAAGAAAATAAAGAAAAGGACCTCTAAACAACTCAAGTTTGGTGTCTTCTCCCTGCTTGCCTTAAGTTTTCCTTTACAGAGGTCACTGCAGCTTAGAGCCCTAGCACTAAAGGAAAGCAAAATAAACTTGGAAATCTATAGACTGTGCCTTATGTTTAGGCTCAGTTACCAGAAAGTTTCCATTTGTAAGTAGGTCAGATTGGTAGTCTGCACAGTGATTCTCAAAATCTGGCTCATCTATTATATGTCAGTGAGTTTACTTCTGATCATGACAGCTCTAAGCCCAGAAATCACTGGGGATAATTCTCCTTTGCCACCCACGGAGTTAGGGTAATCTTAATGACTTGTGTGAAAAGCCTTAAAAGCTTTGGAGGGGGAAGTGGTCCCTAGTGGCACAACTGTTGCCAAGGTTTAAACAAAATACTCTGCTTCTCACCCAGGTGATGATGACCAAACGGACCAAAGACATGGGCAAGTTCAGCTCTGTCACTGTCTCCACAATTGATGAAGAGGAGGAGGAGATTGAAGCAGTGAGTTTTGTCTGCCCTTAGTGGCAGTCACATCTGAACTGGGCAGCTGTCTCAGACACTGATCAGAGCCTGTGATCGTCTCACCATTTGGATGAGGCGGTGTTACTTTGGGGTTTGCTGTTGCAAAGTGATGTTATATGTGTTTCAGAGGGAGATTGCAGACTCCTATGCACAGAACGCAAAAGTGATTGAGAAACAGCTGGAACGCAAAGGCATGAGCAAAAGAAGGCTACAGGAGTTGGTGAGCGTTTTCTTTGATGTTGAACGCGAATCCCTGAGATCTGTTGGCTTTGTACACAAAAGCTGTCTTGCAGATTGGACTACAAGTAGAGAGAGGTCCTGGTACAGTCCTAGGTAACTTTTAGCTTTGTGAGGATGACTTTTCCTTTACAGGTTTTACAGAGATGTTCTTCTAGTCCTCCTGAACTTAAAATCTTACGCAATTACCTATAGAGCTAACTGAAGAGCAGCCAGCAGAGCCTTTTCTGGGAGATTTTCCATGACCTCTTGCACAAGGAACAAGGAAGGGGGAAATCTGGCCATGGCTTTGCCAAACAGAGCACCTCTAATGCTGTGCTCTCAAGCCTGCTTGGCAGAGCAGGTCTTTGCCATGAGGCATCAGGGCAAGCTCAGGCCCTTGTGGAGGGCCTGCCAGCTCAGCCGCTACCGGAAGGGTTCACTTGAAGAATTAATGGCAAGAGCATCACAACTGATCTTACCTGCTGTGACAGGAGAGTAGTAGATGGGAGGGGGGAAACGCGCAGCTTCCACCTGAAGATAGAAAGTATGAAATCGTCTCCTGTGCAGTTAGTCTTGGGCTTTTTATGATTTTAAAGGTGGTCCTCGTTTTGTACCTCAGGGGAGGAGGGAGTCGGCAAAGAACTTGAGCTGCTCTTGCTCCTGGAGTGAAAAGCTTGCAGGGTTCAGGCGAGAAGACAAAACCTCATTGGAGCACTGAAGGGAAACATATCCAGCCATTATTTCATTGTCTTAATTTTCTTAATCAGGCTGAGTTGGAAGCCAAGAAAGCCAAGATGAAAGGAACCCTGATTGATAACCAGTTCAAATGAAACGCTGCACATCTACTGGGTGTTCGGAGACAGGAGAAAGCTACCAGGAGCTATCGCAGATCTGTCAGCAAAGCAGAAGTAACAGACAATGTTCAAGGGCAACGTGCTGCAACCAGCTTGGAGGATGTGTACCTCTCTGTCATCAGTGATACTCTGGTACCGATTGTAATAACTCCAACAGCACTGGGGACTTTGCTGAAACTGCAGTTTTCTACAGACCCACTGTTATGAGCAAGATGTTCCAGCCAGAGTATTTACTTTTGGGAAAATCTTCGGTGCGTGCCTTCCTGAGTTCAGTGCACCTGTAGATACGTGTCTTTTTATTTTGGTAGTTCTCAAATATGTAAGATTTCCATAAATGTATTAGAACAATAGGCCAACTGTACAACAAAGAAATCGTTACAAAAGTCAGCTCTGTGCCTGTTGTTGATTTTGTTATTTCAAATGTGTCCAAAACGTGCAGCAGCCTGAGAGACATGCCATGCCAACGCAGTCTGGAATGACTCAGGTGCAAGGCTTGGGGTTCATGCTGCTGCTCACCCTGACCAGCAGACAGGCTGTCAAAGGTAGCCAGCACAGTAAGTCTCAGCTCCTGCTGAACATCAGAAAGCCACAGTTGTACAGAATTACACTGTCCCAGCAGATACTGCCCAATACAAGAACATGAAATCCAACCCTGTTTTAAACTACTGAAAACAAAAACTGCCTGTGTATCGTACCACTAATGAGCACAAATATATAGTGGGAAGGTACTGATGCAATTGGTGATCATTTAAAGTAGAATACAACTGCACATCTGAACTAACCCGTTTTGCAAAACAGTATCGGTATTTCAAGCTGTAAAATGTGAAGGAGAAGGAAAAATTGCTTTGAATGTACTGACCACTGAGGACTTGGATAAAGATGACATTAAGAAGTGTAACATTAAGGGTGTAAAGTACCTTGTTTGGGAAATAATATTTTGTGTCTCTTGCATGATGTAATAACAGTGCTCTATAGCCCATGTCTTTGTTGCTCTACTTGGGATTAAATAAATGTTATGGATTTGAACTGAAATACTTTTCCTATGGTGTTCTTACTCTACCAAGTATCATAAAATAACATGAGCAATGAACAAGATGCTGCTTCTCCCACAATTACTACAGAAGACTTCCTATAATCAATAAAGATTTTCCATTCTGGCTTTATAACCCTGACTGGGAAAACTCAGGTCTGCTTAGCCTAAGGATGTATCCTTCCTTTCTTTGGGAAAACTCAGGTCTGCTTAGCCTAAGGATGTATCCTTCCTTTCTTTGGGAAAATAAGGTGTAAGGGATGGAGTGAACTCTGCTGCAGAGCTGGCAGGCTGGGATGCATCGGTTATTGCCAGTTCCATGCCAGGCTGGGTAAGGATGTGTTCAGGTTAACTCAGGCAGCACTGGTCTTGTTCACTGCTGATCATCTGCTAATCTGAAGCCTATTTCCAGAAGCCTCTGTCCAGAGGCTCTTCAGTTAAGCAGTTATAAGGCGGTGTGTAATACTTGGGAAGGGCAGGAGGAACGAGTGGGTACAACTCCATTACACAAACCCCTTTTCCAAGTGTGGTAGCACAGTCCAGCCAGGCGAGGGCCTCAGGCTGCTTCTGGGAGCGACCCAAATGCTGAATAACCGCAGGTTAGTCTCTGTAGAAATTAGGAAGTTTTTTCCAAGCAGGAGTCAAAGACTTTGAAATTTGAAAGTAGGTTTTGAACCATGTGAGGTCTGCTGGGATGCAGACTTCTTAGTCTCCAGTTGTCATAAAGGATGAAGTACGGTCCTGCTTCAAGCGACAGCCAGAACAAAAGCTGACAGGGATAGTGCGATTTACAGTTAGGGTTAAGGTGGGAGTGACAAAACGCAGGGCTTCAGCTGATGTGGGGCTGTGAAGGGGCTGCCAGGTGGGGCTAGGACCATCTTTGCAGTTTGGTGAGGCACCAAGAAAATGTGGTGAGTGCACAGCTCAGCACAAGTTGTCCGAAGTAGCAGTTACCAACTGCCATCAAATTCCTCAGCTGCGTACCTCGAGCCTTGAGGCAGTGTTCACAGCACAAGCACTTCTCCTTTCTGGCTTTTAGAAGAGCAGCCCATATTCAGTCAGTGTTTTTCATTCTTGTCATTAGAGATCTGCCTAGTTCAGCTCAGGACACGCTCATGGACCCAGTCAGAAAGGGGAGTACGTAGTTTGTCACGCTAGCACTCCCTGAGATACTTTTAATACACTCCAGTTACGCAGCCAGCGAAACAACTCCCAACACAGAGAATCTGATCCAATACTTTATCAAGAATGTATTTCTCACCCTAACCAGATCTAGTTCACAACAGTTTAAATCAAGCTGGGTTTTTCATTTCTAGATCTAAATGAATTAAAAGATGTTAGCTGACTATAGCAACAGGAAGCAGGGGCACCTAGTTCAAATGCTTGACTAAATGTCCTATTATAATAGATAAAACTAGACGTTCTGCAGAGTTTCCCGCACCCTGGTAGCAACTGGGTAATCTGCAGCAGCGTTCAGACCAAAGAAAAGCCAGATTTTGTGTTACTGTAAAAGCCAACATTAGTTTTTATAAATCTGTAAATACAGGTAGGTGACAGATTTGTTTGTTTGTTTAACTGAGCACTATATTGTACATAAGAACTTGTCCAGATGCAGAGTACTGCAAAGCAAAGGAGCATGTGAAATAAAAGTGGAGGAGGGGATCTGTTCCAAAAATAATGCCACACATGGCCAGACTTACCTTAGAGTGCTTCATGGCTTAGTCCAGCCCGGTTTCCAAGCACCTTCACAAGAACCCAGTCTGAATTACCGCGTCAGAATAGCTCCATGTGTAGCAATGCTGCCTTGTTCCTCATAACCTGTAAAAAAAAAAAATCCCCATGCAGTTTGTAAACACTGAAGAGAAGCAGTAATGGTGAATGCGACCTCATCGGTCCTCCCCGCCTGCCTCCCCGCACACAGCTGGTGCCATCACAGAGGCGCCGGGGTGCTGGATAACACTAAGGCTTGTTCAGAAGCTGTATACAGCTTTATTGGCATGTATCTGCCAGGGCTCCGCGCAGGTTAATGGCCCAGAGGGAGAGGGGCCCTGGGAGCCCGGTAAGGGCTATCTCCCAGGGCAGGGTTGCAGGGATGTAGTTTTGGGGAGCCCTGCGGAGCTGCCCGGCCTTGCTGTCCTGGCCCTGTAACCCTGCACGAGGAAGATGTTCCCACTCAGCATGGCTGCACAGGGCAGAAAGCCGCCTTCAAGGGAGCAAGCGCCGACGGTTCCCTTGCTTTGCACCCACGGCTGGTGCCTCATGCCCCGGGATGCGCTGCGGGGAGCCGTGCGGGGCACTGCGCCCACCGCCCCGCAGCGAGGGTCTGCCTGCGGGACACGGCAGCAGCGAGCCCCAGCTGGGACACTCTCAGGTCCCCCGTTCCACACACATCCCCACAGGGCGATGGCACCATGGTGCCTGGCCGTGACCGGGTGGCTGGGCCATGTGCAGAGCTCAGCCTCAAAACCTGAAGGCAAATATTTGTGGTCGGCTGTTACAGCTCTCCTTGGGCTGTGCTCTGTGTTTCTGCTATTTCACCCGCTAGACTGGCCTACAGATGGCTCGCTCTGACTCCCTAGACTATTGCAACGAATATTAATAAATGCACACTAACTCTTTTTTGGTGTATGACAATGCGATCAGTTTGGGAACAGTACTGACTGACCAGCCTAAATCAGACCAGGCTCAACTTTTTCTGGTGTTAGCCTGAAGAGCCCCACAGGTCCATGGGGCACTGCCACACCCAGGCATTTAAAAATATAAAATAAAAACTATGGGCTTGTTTAAAAGGCTGCAGGGCTGGGCTCCAAGGAATGGGGGAAGAAGCCTTGTAGCTCGCCACTGGGGAGATCTTATGAACCTAGCTGGCCGCAGCGTGCTGGTTTTTTGGGTGGATTTCAAGGCACAAGTGGCCAATCTCTCCTTGCTTGTCAGCCAGAAAAACGCCGCCCCATCCCCGCAGCCAGGGCTGTAACTCCTGTTGACACCAGCAGGATCAGACAACGACAACCAGCAAACCCCTGGTGGGACAACACCTCCCAGAACCTCCCTGATGCTGCGGGTCTTGGTGTGGGTCCCGAGGGCTCCGTGTGCCCAAAACCGCTCACCCCACACCAGCTGGGTATGGCACCAGGCTGTGCAGACATGGGGCTGTGTCCCCGAGGGCACGCCAGCTTTAGCTCCTGCCCCGCAGCCCGACCTATGTGGTTTGGGCAGCCGACGGGGACACCTCACATGGCTGGGCAGCGGCAGGATCAGTCCCGCAGGTGGTTTCAACACACCCACCCCATGGGGAACAACCAATTTTACCCTGCGTGACCCAAAGCATCGCATCTTCCCCTGCCCCTCTGTGCCAGCTGCTGCCAGAGCAGTGCAGGCAGCGCACAGAGGATGCTGGGGCCATGCCTGGCCCATGGTGACAAGGACACGGGGGCAGGGGGACTCCTGTCTCCATCCAGAGCCCAGAGACACAGCCTGGGGCGGCCCAACAGCCACTGACGGGGATGGCGGGAGGGATGAGCTGGTACTGCGCTGGCTTTTTGCAAGTCAGGTCCTTGAGGTGGGACGCTCTCCATTGCAAGGCCCGGCGAGATCCAGGCACCAGCCCCCGCCGCGAGAGGTGCGGTGTGCGCACTGGAGAAAGCTTTCAGACAAGCCCCGATTTCCTCAGGAGCACATTAACTCCATGCAACACAACCGGTTTCTGCTGCTCCTCCTCCAGCTGAGGTGACTTGGCCCTGGGGCTCGGCTTTGGCACGCTCAGACCCTACGCTGAGCTGCGCCAAGCACTGGGCACGGCTTGGGGGAGGTCAGGCTTCAGTGGCACTTTGAAGGCAGAGATGGCAAATGTTTCTGGTCGGCTATTACAGCTCTCCTTGGGCTGTGCTCACGGTGGAAACACGAGGTAGAAACGTGGCCTCATGCAGGCAGAGCAAGCCTGGGGCTGCCCGCCTGCCTGCCGAGGCATACCCCGAGCCTCTGCTCCCTGCCTGCCCCAGGTGGGTGAAGATCCCTCCTGCCCGTGTGTGCCTGCTCACCCCTGTTCCCCCGCCACCCCTGGGACACCCCAGCCACGATGCTCCCCTGTAGTCTCCACAGCTCAGCCTGGATGTGGGGTGAGATGGGGGCTGGGGGACACTGCTGTGCTCCCCACTCATTGCCTGGCCCTGCACTCATCTCCAGCAGAGGAGAGAGCAGGGAAGCTCAGCCATCACACCTCCCTCCTGCCGCCTGGGGCGAGCCCGAGAGCCCTGCTCCCATCTCTGCTGCCGTTAGTGCCTCCCATACCCGCTAGGAATAGGGCAGCTGCCCTTGCCTTGCCTTGCCCGGCACCCAAACCTCCAGGCAAAGGGTGGTCCCACAGCCTCCAGCCCAGCCGACGAGTTCCCAGCCCCGCAGAGCTGATGGGGGGCAAGGGCAGCCCCATCCCGCAGCCCCCCTGGCACCACGGCCAGCCCAGCCTGGTGGGGCTGGCATGCACCGAGCCATTCCAAACATCCAGCGCCGCTCGCCACCTGCCCCAGCCACTGACAAGTGTTTCATACGATCCTGCGCGCAGCCGTGCTGTGTCAACAGCTCCTAATCCTGGGATTTACGGCTGCTGGGCAAGGGGCCGAGATGGACGCGGCGTTACAGGCACTCGCCCACTCCTCCCCACCGGCAAAGGGGCCGATATGCCGGGCCGGGAACGGCTCCTGCGGAGGCAATCATGACCTACGAGATGTTCGGTACTCCCCACAAGAGAATCGTGTTTAAAAGGAAAATCCACCCCTGCCCCTGCCGCACAGCCTGGTGGACAAAACACTTGCGTTGGAGGAACTGCTCTCAGCTCGCTGCCTTGCCACTGCCTGGCCCCTGTCCCTTTCCCGTGCCTCAGTTTCCCTGCAAGAACGAAGCTTTTAATCCCTCTCTAACATGCTCCTGTGGCAGGAAAAAGCAGCAGCTGAACCCCCCAACCTGCTTCCCCAGATAAAGCTGCTCCCATGGGAGCTGCCAGGAGGGGAGGTTAAATCCCCAGGGGGTCCCAGAGGGGGCTGCTGGCCTGTGCTCCCCGGTGGTGGAGCGCAGGGAAAACCCATTGGTGGGCTCTGCCCCGCGTCTCCCATGCACCAGAGATTAAAAAAAGCTGTGAAACACATGCTTGTTTCCTGAGTCCCAAAGGCAGTATCTAGCGTGGGTAGCTACAACCCATTTCACTCAGTGCCAGCCCTGCACCTCAAGCCCAGTGTGAAACGCTGTAGGTGTAAGGACTTACGGGTCCCCCAGCTCAGCTCCTTTGCAGCCCGGCACAGTGCCTTGGCCACCCACCACCGTGTGGAGGAAGAAATGATGCACCTACCTCCTTGTGCTAACAGCCCAGCCACGCATCCCCTACGAAGGAAAGGATGCCCCGCGCTCAGCAACCAGCAGCATTTCCGAACAGCCCTTGAAATCCAGGAGAGCTTAGCAGCTGGAGGCAATAAGAGCTGAGAGCCCTTAATTAATTAGCTTGCATTTGTGCAGCAGGAGAGGGCTCCCCAGTAAGGCTGCCCCATGGCACAGCCCCCTGCCAGGCTGCTGCCTGCTCCCCCCAGCACGCTGCCCGCCGCTTGTGGCACTGCTCTGTGTCCCACAAGGAAACTTTCAGCCCATTTTGTTTCCACGGCAGGCTGTGGGGGACCACACACCACAGGAGCCCAGGGGCGGTTGAAAAGCACCAGCAAAGGCTCTTGGCGCAACAGCGTGGCATGAGACCATCGCCCATCATGAACCACACGCCCATTCGCTGGGACCCAAGCATGCCGATGCTGTCTGTGGTGGGATGGTGCTGCGCTTGCATGCCCAGCTGCCCCACTTAGATTTCAGCAATAAAAACAACTACCACCCTTTGCAACACAAGGCCTTGTTTATCTGTCCCAGACAGTGGCTGAGACTGGTTTCAGTGATTGAGATCAAGCGCTTTGAGCAGGCCTGGGCAGCCAGAAAGGACCAAAGGCGTGGGGGCAGCAAGGAAAGACTCGCTGATCTGAAGGGCAGAGGACCAAGAGAGCATCCACCCCCCACCCCAGCTCTGCAGGCAGCTTCACTGGGGCGGCTCACAGACCCACAGAGACGCCTGGGTAAAGGCCAAGCCACTCACATTGCCCAGTCTTGCAGCGTTGTCCCCACATTACCCCAGCAGCATGAAGGAACTTCCCCCTTCGCCCAGAATTTGGGGCTGGGACAAGCTTAGCTTGCAGGGATAAGGGATGAGCCTGGGGATGGGGCTCCCTGCCTGGCAAGCACAGGCCTGGCACAGGACCCGTCTGTCTCTGCTTAGCTACTACATCCCACAGCACAACAGCTCATGCAAGGGCAAGGCTAGCCAGGGGCTCTACAGAAGAGCAGCAATTACCTGTACTTATGTTCTCTGGCTGGGTTTTAACATGCCCGAGCAGGGAGCTCAGTTTCTAAGCCAGAGTACACGATGCCAGGTCTGCTCCTCCGGACAGCAGCAAGTACCCCTTAGACGTTTCTCCAGCCTCCCAGGCATTCAGCACCGTGGGGAGGGCTGTGCTTTGCGGAAGGTTTAGGCACTTGGCACTTTCAAAACAAGGTTTCATCAGCTCCGGAGAGCAGACAGGCCAGAGCCAGGACTGGTGGCACACAGCCAGCGCATCATCTCTGGTTACCGGTGTCTCAGGGGAGATCAACTGGGTGAGTCCTTCAGAGCTGCCAGCCCCCAATTCCAGCCCACACCACTGGCCTCCACTGGGGAGGAAACACTACACGGCTTCCTCGGCAGCCTGCACTGTGTTTACCTGCCGGAGACCACAGGTAGTTAGCAGGTAGCAAGGCGCGCACGATGGAGGTGGTTCGTCTTCCTCCTTCTCTACAATCACTGCAGAGACTCCCACCCCCCTCATGCCGCAGCTGCTGCAAGAACAAACATGAGATGAGGAAAGCTGGTTTCAGAATTTTATTTCTTTGTACTCTTTAAGCAGGAGTGACTGGAATAGAAACCATGGTGAGTCCCAGCAGGGGAAATAACTTGATAAAGACAGGGCAGGCAGTCGCCCCTGCCCCATGCCAACCTGTATAAACATCAACCGTCACTGTGTAGTAACTAGACGGTTTTCAAACAAGTCCATGAGTGGTCACAGACTACATATAACAACATGCCAGTTCACAACAGGAAATAACTTATGTGTACTTCTTGATTTCGTCATAAAGGACTAAGACAAAAGCACCACCCATTCCTCGGAGTACATTTGACCATGCACCTTTGAAAAACGCCTTGGAGCCCTCATCCCGGGCAATCTTCCGCCAGCAGTCAATAGTGCCAGTGTACATTATGTCAGCTGTGGGAGACAGACAGCGTTAGGAATTGGATGCCCATGACCCCTGACATCCAGGTCAGAAATGGCCTAACATATCTGCCAGCTTCATAACCTCAAGTGCATCCCATTTCTTGACTGATTTTCTCTAGTATTAGTGCATCAGAAGACAAGATCACCCAGGAGATACACTGCTGCTGCTGCTGCTGCGTTACCCCTAGGAGACACTGGAAGGACCGGTTTGAGCGGAAGGCAGCTGCTGTTTGCTTTGACACCAACACTTCCAGACCCAAAAGCTATTGCACAGTCAGCCAGGCCCTGACTGCTACCAGGGATGTCCCTTCTTGCCCCAGAGACACTAGTTTGCAACATCCTTGGGCAAGTTCTGCTGTTCCTTCCTACTGACAGATACCCGACTTGTGCACGCCACTGTACAGGCGTACTGCATCCATGCTCCCCACCTGACATCTGCTTCTGCAGCCCCTCTCACACCCTGCTGTTTGCAAGAAGTGAGGATAGCTACATGGCTTGGTGAAAGCCAAGCCACTCTGCCTTCACCTCAGCTCCACCACCAGCTGTTGATTCAGGGATGCCAGATACTTCCTACACAAGGAGGTAGAAACTTACTTCCTTTACGGCCAGACTGCATCATCATGCGACGACGAACTGTATCAAAAGGGTAGGAGGTCAAACCGGCGACAGCGGTGACAGTCTGAGCGATCATCCAGCTGACAACAATGTGGGTGTTCTTTGGGTCTGGAAGCATGCCTGCGGGAGAGAGGTTTTGATGAGAACAGCAGGTGAGCCACCAGCATCTGCCAAAACCCACTACAGGCCTGCTGCAGCCCAGCATCTCCCTTTTAGCGCCATTTTGGTCAACCTACCCTTTGCGGTGTCGTAGATGCCAAAGTAGGCAGCTCTGTAGATGATGATGCCCTGGACAGAGACATTAAAGCCCTGGTACAGGCCCCTGAGGCCATCCGACCGGAAGATTTTGACCAGGCAGTCACCGAGCCCACTGAACTCCCGGTCAGCACCAGCTTTACCCACGTCTGCTGCCAGGCGGGTTCGGGCAAAGTCAAGGGGGTAGACGAAGCACAGGGAGGTAGCGCCGGCGGCACCACCGGACGCCAGGTTACCGGCGAAGTACCGCCAGAACTGGGTTCGCTTGTCCACGCCGCCCAGGAAGATCTGCTTGTACTTATCCTTGAAAGCGAAGTTGAGGGCCTGGGTGGGGAAGTACCGGATCACATTGGCCAGGTTGCCGCGCCAGAAGGAGAGGACGCCCTGCTCCCGCGGGATGCGCACCACGCAGTCGATGATGCCCTTGTACTGCTTGTCGGCGGCGATCTGCTTGCTGGCGTGCTGCACCTGCGGGGGCCGAGACGCCGCCATCAGTGCCGCTCCCCCGCGACCCCCTGGCCCGCCGCCGCCGCCCCCCCTCTCCTTGAGGCGACCTTGGGGCGGCCCCGGCCCCCGGCCCCAGCGCTCACCTGCAGCAGCAGCTTGACCCTCTCGATGGGGGCGACGGCGGTCTTGGAGATGGCGGCCGCCACCCCGCCGGCGAGGAAATCCTTGACGAAGGACACGGCCGCATCGGTCATGGCGGGAGGAGGCGGCGGGCGAGGCGAGGTGAGGCGAAGCCGGGCGAGGCGAAGCCGGGAAGCCGGGCAAGGCAATACCGGCCGAAGCGAGGCGGGAGGCGGCGCTGCGGGCGGCCGAAATGGCCGCCTTATATAGGGGCGGGCGGACACGTGGGCGGGGACGCGCCGCGCCGCCGCGTCCCGCTCATGGCCGGCGTCCCCGCGCGGAGCGGTGGGTCCGGCGTCCCGGGGGGGATACGCTCGGGACCCGTGGGATCACACGGAGCCAAGCATCCCCCGCGGGGCACACACCGCCGCATCCCCGGGGTTCAGCCAGAATCCCCGGGATGGGGGGCACCCCGCCAGCCCCCCGCCGCGGGCGGGAACAGGGTCGGAGCTGTCCGGCCCGGCCACACTCGGCCCCAGCAGCCCACGTGGTGTGACGGGGCCTTCCGTGCCCGCGTCCCCCCCCCAGCCCCTCCGCGCCGCCCGGGTGCCGTCATGAAGGCGATACAGGAGGCAGCAGGGCAGGCAGCGCGGCTGTGGTTTAGGCGGGAGGGGGGGCTTAGGGTCCGGTAAGTCTTCAGCCGTGTACAGGACGGAGCCTGGCTGCCCCATCTCGGCCGAGACCCCCACTCGGAGACCTCTGCCACCACTACCCCCCTGCGCACGCGATGCCCTGGGAGTGACAGAGCTCTAAGCATCCCGTGGATTCCCTACGTCAGTCACACCGCTGAGCTCAGCGGTGATGAGATGCCCAGACAGACCTGCACCCCACCACGTACCACCTGCCCCCCTCCACTGCATGGCTGCATCCAAATGTCACGAGTTACAGCTCACCTACCTAAGAGCTGTCTCTGGGATTTAGCCTTGCTATTAAGTGGTTCTTCATGATCATACACCATTTTACACGTCAGTGATCCACGGCTGAAGCACTTTGCTTCAGTGCTGTCTTAAATATTTGTTACCTTTTGGGGGATTTCTCATGCATAGATGTGATTACACAAAGTAGAGGCTTGGCTGACAAAAGGTAAGTGATTTATAGGTCGTAGGAGTACATTACAATACAAAGCTGTTATTAGCTTACCAGAAACAAGTTAGAGGTAACTTTTTGACTCACTTGACTCTCACCAGGTTTGAAGAGCTGATCAGACATTCATATGCACCCATCACTCAATCTTCAAAATCTATTTAGAAATACAACATTAGTAAAAAACATACAGGTATGCTTGGACAAGGTAAGGACGCTCTTTAGAAATCCATTCCTCCCCAATGCGCTCACAAGTCACATCTCCTTATTTGTACATCTCAAATAAGTCTCAGTATTATTACCACCACTGTGCAGATGGGGAAACTGAGGCACGGAGAAACATGTTCACTAGGCAGGTTGATTAGAGAGCCAAAAGCACTTATAGCCTCAGTGTGATGCATGAGTCATCAGACCTGCTCTCGACTGTCTTAATTTTTGCTATCAATGCTTGCATTTCTTCTCTGAGAAGAAAACCAGTATGAAGCATCACTGCAGCAGAACCGAGCAAGCCCATTGAAAGAGATACTGCAAGACCTCAGCTGCAGGGTACGTCAATGTTGAGTTCCAGGTGCAATGCAGGCCTTACAATTATCCCAAATCCTTCTGCAAATCTCTCTCCATAGTCACAGACTGGTCCTGCATTGATCTGCCATTGCCTCATCCTGCTGTGACCTGGCCTAACCAAGCAGTTTCTGAGATTTACTTATTTCCACCCAGCAGAGACATCAACAGTACAAAAACACACACAAAAAGCTGTGTAAACCAGCAGGCAAATCCTGTGCTGAGCCCAGGCTGCTGCAGCTAGGGCAGAAGCATAGCTGGTGTGCACACATTGCAACAGCCCGAGGCTGGTGGAACATGCCGCAGAGGGCAGAGCCACCTCCCACATGGACACAAGGTTTAAGGTTTTCTATCAGAAGGCACTACGATGGGCCTGTTCCATAGCTGTACTTCTACAAAGGAACTGGAGCAATACCGTAGTCCTCACGTATAATACCAAGATGACCTTTTATTGTCCAAAAGCTCCCCAGACTGGTCAGAGGCCTCTCAACTTCATTGGCACTGGCAATAACCCAGAGGTCTTGCAGAGAGGTTCCTATCTACAGAAAGGTTCCTATCTGTGGCTCCTGGATCACAGCAGCTAAAGCGTCAAAATCACAGGTTGTGTGCACAGAGCTATTCTGCTGGCAAGTTCTGAGCAGCACAGTAGGCCCGGGTCTGTGCACAAGAACTAAAAAGTAGTTTAATATAAAAATAGAGCTTTAAGAATACCAAAACAACACGACAAAGCTCGTGGCTCTGAAATATCCAACACATTTAAGAACTGCATTTTTCAGGAAATATTTCAGTTAGAGAACTTCAGGAAAACTATCTTTCAAAGCCTGAAATAATTCACATACATACAGTAACAACACAGGAGAAAGGGGGGAAGATATTCTAGTATGCACTTAAGTTTGCAAGATTGTCATTCCAGTGTATTACAGTTCATTTTGCACATTACAGTTCTCTCTTAGCAAAAGCACAGTTGCAGCAGCATATTTTCATCTTTACGCCAAAGATTCATATCAAATCATTATGCTCAAGTAAGTTGCAAAAACTGAAGAGTGGATTCTGGAGTGTGACTGAACTGAGACTAATCCTGCATCTGCAGAATGTCATGTCCACACAATACCACTAAAAAAAAAAAAAAAAAAAAAAAAAAAAAAAAAAAAAAAAGAAGAAGAGGAGAGATTTCAGTAGGAATTCTTGCATATTGTATGTATTCTAGTCTGTTTATCATTTTTGGCTGACTCTGTATCTCAGATTACTTTTAAAAAAATCCATCTGAATTTTCTTAATATTTTTGAAGATATAATTTATACTCTCAGTTCTCTTGCCTTCCTGCAAGTGGTTTTATCTCAAAATGGCTCTTCAGTATTGAAAAGCACCTAGAATAATGTAATTTCAAGTTCCAATAGCATAGTGTTTTCAAACTAGTTGCATCTCTCCTCTTCAGTATATGCTTGCTATTCATATTGTTTATATCCATGCAGCAAATGAGATACAAGATTTATTCCTCCTGGCATTGGTGTCTCAGTACTAAAACCATGCAATCCACTGAGATGCTGGTTCCTGTAGTTCAGCATGTCCTTCTTGCAAAGTTCCTTAAAAAAGGTAGTGTGTATATCTGCAATGGACACTCCAAAGTCAATTTTCAAGAGCTGATTTCCTTGACTCAAAATTTTCCCTTCGGAGGAGCTTTAATTCTCTCAGTTCTTGCGGCTGTAAACTCTGGTCCACACCAGGAGTTAGCTTGTAATTTAAAGGAGATTCAATATAACCATTTCTGTACAGACAGACCCGCTTGCAGAATTCAAAGGTGCTAAACATAACACCGAAGTATGGGACAATCTGATAAAATAAAAAAAAAAAGGCAACATAAGATAAAAAAGCAATATTAGACTCACTCGTAGCATTCTTAGCTTACATGTTTTAAAAAAGAAAACTTCTAGGACTTCAAATCTGATCTGATCTGCTAATAGAGCTGTGCTCATTTCTATAAAATCAGAGTCTCACCTCAAACTAGGCTGGCACCTGCAGCATGCTAAAAGTAGGAGTTTATTATTGGTACGTAACTAATTGTAATAATATTGTGAGGAACAAGGTCTGTGCTAGCCTATAGATCATCACAACTTGTCAAATACCTAAGCAAATCCTAAGCAACCTCAGCAAATCCCAGTAGGAAATGTGGGATTTATTCTACATACAGCAGAGCAACTGAACAATTTTCTTCTTTTGCCCCGTGCAGAATGAGCAGCTCTGGTGCCATGTGGCTTTATACCAGCCAAGGTAGGGCCAGGCACAGGCAGGCCATCACAACCCATCATGTTGTCACTCAATTACCACTCATTAGCTGACCTGTAGTATTCCATGTAGGTAATCCTCACTGCACCACTATAAAATATATTTATGTAAACAAAATTACCTTCTGTTTAAGCTACTGTGCTTTATTTCATGCTTTCAACTCAGTAAGGGCTGTAGTAACTGATACACGTGCATTAAATAGGTGGTTGAAAGCACTACTTTTGACTTCTGGGAAGTGGCTTATACAAGCGCAATTTTCTTTACAGCTTGGTACACCATGTCAAATTATGGGAGCTCAGCTGAGAAGTAGAACTTGTTTAGCTGTCTTAAGTGGATCACTTGTAAGTCCCCATCCATACCCTGGCTTGTGTGTTAGCAGCACTCCCTTCCCTAAGGACATTCAAACGAACTCAAAAGCAGTGACATCTAGAAGCCAAGCTTACATTTGGGGAAATATGACCAAACCAAGTTCCAAAGCTGGTTTATAACCTGCCTGAGGTTATAACCTGTTCTGTCATGGACTCTGTCATCTATAAGCTGCTAATAAGTACGGAGGCACATCATAAGTTTTATAACCCCAGCTGTCCAAAAGCATGTCTTGATTGCTTCAGGATAGTCTTTGATTAGGATGAAAGCAAAACCTCACCTTGAGCAGACTAGGTGTGAGTCCACTCCAAAGTCCGAGCGCACCTTTGTTCTTCACAGTTTGCCGGAAACAGTCAGCCATGCCAGTAAAATGGACATCAACTGCTCCATAGTGAGGAAGCCAAGGACTCTGTGCCTGTTCAAGAGACACCCAGGGGGATTTAGAACAAGCAAAGGAAAAGCAAAGTAATTAATTACTTGTTCCATTCTAGTACAGAAGGAACACTTAATGCCAGGTTTCAGAGTGATCTGGATTCTTCCGTCAACCCAAAAGAATCATCTATTTTGCCTTGAAATACAAACTAAAAAGGGAGGGAATTCACTCTCTGATATGTACGAAAGAGAAAGAGAGCGGTCATTTCACACAGCACTTCCTTTTGTGCCATGTCACTCCTAGAAATAAATCCCACCCTTGCGAAGACAAACCATCCGAACCAGAGACACATAACGCATCAGCCCCACGTCTGCCAGCTGCTCAGGTCTGGGGAGAGGTATTTTACATCACTGGCAGTGGAGCACCTACGAGTGGGAAGCTTGGGGCTGGCCCCAGATGCCACAGTGCCTTCCTGTAATTCTGATCAAAAAGAAGAGCGCGCTGACTTCACTCTGGCTGCTGAGGCTGTGTCCACACTGCAATGAGAAGGATGAGCTGTACTATGGGTTGAGTAGCAACAGCACAGAGAAACAGAAGACCAGAGGTTTCAGCCCAGGCTGTACTAGCCCACCAAGGGTGGTAGGTGAGCAGTTGGTGCCTGTGCTCCTGTATCTTTGCTACACAGTCAGTTGATCCAGATCGGTTAATGTTAGCTTGGGAGCATCCTGCCGGACTGCAGCTACATTTGCAACTGCAGTACAGACCGTGTCTGTTCACATGGAGGAAGTGTAGTGGGTCATTTTTAACAGCAAAATCCTTCCTTCATTAATCTCCTACTGCGTTAGCAGACAGGATAACCTGACCTTGAATAATCCCATTCTCATCCATCTGTGCACATGCAGCCATGGGTTTATTTTGCATCGGCAAATCAGGGTTTCACTCAAACATATGGCAAGTGACACTTCTCAGTCAGGAGTGTGTGGGGACCCGGGGACGCAGGTTGATGACTTGCGTGTGAAAGCTGATCACCACAGGGCAGAAGTTTGATAAAAATGGGACTTGTACAGTTATCTGATTGATGAATACGGATATCATTATCCCCTCATTGATCTGGAACACCATGTGGTGTAGCATTTTTTCCTGCCTTGGCCAGACTAACCTACAGCTTCTCAGAGCTGCTAAGCCTGTGACAAGCCTCTCGTAAACCGACAAGTGCTGATGACATTTTCTAGATGCCTCAACTATAGCATTTCAAATACTTGGCAGCTTAGATGGTGGAAATGGAAACAGATCAAAACTCATGCTCCAGGTATATAAGAGAAGTTGCTAATCAAATAGTTTTAATAATGTTGCATCCCCTTGCATTACTGGCAAGTCTGCTGCTAAAGTTTAGAAGCTAACAAAAAACCCCTTATCACCCTACACACTAACTGCATAGTCTTCTTCATCTACAAAAAAAAGATATATATATGAGAGAGAGAGAGAGATCATGATTTTTTTTCTCACTTTTTTGTGCATGATTGAAATGCATGTGAAATACTTCTGATGGCAGGTAACAGGTAAAACCATACAGTTTCCTTTTTACAGTGCCTTGGGAGGTGATTTTGGGAAAACAGCTGTCTACACTGAGAAAGAAGGCAATAGGCTTCCACCACATCCTGATTTGTTATCTTCTGGATCCCCTTTATCATGTCCTGGCTCTTTTACCCAAGACAAGAGTAGAGCTGAGGATTTAATCCATGGTCTTTTACAGTTTAAGGAGGAGAGAACAGAGCATTTGCTTCTCTGAACCTTCTCAACAGTGTACCTGATTTGTAAGAGGGATCACATTTGTTGGGGAGAAAGTATTTCAACTGTTCTAATTGCTCATCCCCTTTGTCTCTACACTGGCGTTGCTAACTCCATGGGCCTACAGCTGTTTCCATAATTCCTAACTGTGGTGCAAGCTCCCACAGCCTCCTGTTTTAGGACTCAGGCAGCAGACTGCTGTGATTTTACAGTATTACCAGCCTGCCTTTGCAGGTAGTTCAAGGTAACACAGCTAGTCTGGTAGCCGAGGGTCACGCACATGTTCACTTACGCTCATTTCCTACAAGGAAGCTCAGCTGTCTGCTTGGCTCTGTTACTTAAAGGGTGTAATGGTTTAAAAAGCAATAGCTAAATTCGACAGTGAGAAAGAGAGAAATAACTTTTCAAGCCTTAATACACAGTACTTGAGAAACTCCTGCACAAAGACTCTCATGACTGTACTGTAGAAGACTGTACTGTAGAAGTGCTGCAACTGAGACTTCAGGGACCACTAAGAATGGTGATATTAGACCAGGGATGCTTAGAAGAGCACCCAAATGATGTAAGTATCCTTAAAAATGCAGCAGCAGTCATAGGAGGGCTGGATTCAAAACCCTGTTCTGCTTTCTGGACTGTCAGCCAGTTTCCACGAGCTTTTTTGGTAAAGGAAGTTACAGGCAGCCAAGCAGTGAAGTGGGACAGGTTTCTAAAGTGCTTCAGGAAAGCAGGAATGCTGTTAACATGCGATTCCCTTCCTTTTTAAGTCCCTTTGTGGTAGGCAGGGCATGACCTGCCAGAATTAACTTCATGAGTTTGACTTAATCCCCTTCGTTACCGTATACATTGCAAAGGCACAAATCAAAGGGTTTTGATTACAGTACTCCTGCCTACAACACCAAGACAGACGACAAGCACAATGCAGGTTTCAATAAGATTCTGCATGCAGTAAACACATCCAAAAGACAGATAAAAAGGAACGGGTAAGTCAAACCCCCAGATTTCTAATTTGCCCACAGACGTTGACCTCTTAAGAGATTTACTGAAAGATTATTTATAGTAACATTCACCACGGTCACAGCCATTTTCAAGATTTCAGTCTGTGGGGTGAAGTATGCTTTGCCAGTCTTTCTGCTTTACAGGAGCAGGATGCTTCTAGGACCCTAGACACAGTATTTAAATAAGAATTGTCCACAGAATCTCAGAATCACCTACTGCAAAAGGAAAACTAAAAACTGTATCAGTGTGTAGTTAAAACTTAAGTATTTTGGAACACAGCTAAACAAAGTTAAAATGTATTAATAAAAGAAAAAAATTAGTAAGGCATTTCATTTGGGACTGTTTTTAATAAAAAAAATAACTGTGGGTTTCATGTGGTTCTGCATCATCTAAGCATGTCTGCAACACTGCAAACCTCACAACCGCCCTATGGCAACCAGAGCCAGAAAATGGAAGTAACCAAACAGATCAAACGAGTTTCTCTACCTTTTTTGCAGAAACCTACTATGACGTACAAATCAAACAGCTAATCTCATACCAAAAAGATCAGGTTTATGACAGAGACTTTTCACACCACGCACCTCAAAGCAGCTTGAATTCCTTTCTTTTGACACCCCTCGACAGTATGGGCTGCTGCATGGAAACCTGTTTGTTACGAACATTTTTAAAGACTTCCTTCCCCGGCAGTTACGGCTGTCTCATACTGCAGAAGGCTGGAGATGCAGTACAGCTCACTGCGCTGATAACAGAGCGCCAAGTTGTTAGTCATACTAGTAGTAGGGCTAAGTTACTAATCTTTTTACCTCTGATGGATGATGGGTTCTCTAAATGATTAAAGCACATCAAATGCAGAATTGGCTCCATCTGCTCTCACAAACACAGTCTTTTAGTGTCCGGAGGTCACCAAGTCTACTAAGTCACTGCAATACATCCCCAAAGTTAGCACTCTGTTCTATTTCGACAATCTAAACCCAAGAGAGAGATGCATGGATTAAAAAAAAAAAACAACCTACCTGCACTCACATTTTTTTTATGTAAACAAATTTAAATAAGGGTGAAGTGTCATGACAGAACTCAAGTTAATTGTTAAAGTTAATTGTTACCTGAAGACTCTTCAGACACCATCTCTCCCATTGTCTCCATCATGAGGTGACTGCCAGAACAACATAGTCCCATTTGGGGAACTAATCTCACAGACCCTTATAAAGATTTCCCCTTCAACGATCTCCCCCAGCCCCTCTCCTCTTCGTCTCTTCCTCTTAGGATTGAAGGACGGATGTAGTTCACTGCAGCTGCAGTGGGAACCGTGCCCATTAAAAGATCAATCACTTGAATTGTTCCAAGGCTCACGGTAGCCACGCGGGGACCAGGCAGAGACCCCCGGACCAGGCAGAGACCCCCGGGCCAGGAAATGGCAGACGCAGCAGCTAGGCCACTTGAACCTGTGCCCAGAGCTGTGCAGGTACAAAATTCCCTCTTGCACTTTAGGACATTTTGGTTTGCAACTATATGAATTTACGTCTATCAGAGACTATTTGGAAATACTTCCCTCTCAATTCATGTACTTTTTTCCCCCCCTTCCCTGTTCATTAAGTTTGTTGGTACAAAGATTTACTATTTATTTTTTGAGTATGCAGTACTGCTGGCACAGAGTATGAAAGATCAACTAACAGTGAATAGCTGCCACAGGTGGTACGCTATTCTGATGGTAAATAACAAGAAAATTGCTTGTTATTCATTTATTTGCAACTGATTCAGGTGTCCTACACTTCTGATCAATTAAAAAAAAAAAAGCACAGGAAGGCACTTCACAACACAGCTCAAGAGTTCACACTCTTAATCTGGAAGCTAAAATAAGAAGTCTTTGCAGTCTGGGTTAATAAGGACACATGCAGCGGGCAAGCATAACTGTAGTTCAAAGGAAACTGAAGGACAAACACTGCAGTTCTCATTCAAGCTAATGCCACTACAGTCAACAGAAATTTCACTCAAAAGAAAGCTGAATGCTTGAAAGAGTATTTAATTCCACTCAAATAAGAAGGAATTAAAATGTAAATAAGTATTAATACTGGGGAAAAAAGCATGCATTCTCCTGGGCTACTCAATCCTTTCTCCTGGAGGACAGCCTTACTCGGCAGTCATTGTCTTTCCTGTGTCAGTGGTTTGGTAATGCTGACTTACCCCTGGCTAAAGTCCACCAAAGGTATTCAGGCTTGTAGGAAGGTAAACGATGACAAGCTATCAGGAGGCAGTCGGTATCAGAGCGGCACAGCGGCGCAGCTGAGCTCCAGCTTCCTGCACTCTAGGAACACGTTGTCCTTTCCTCTGTAACCTGAACTGGGGCTGAATCACCTCACCTTTCTGAGATCAATGACACCGAATGAGCAAAACAGTTTACTGCTTGCTCAAAAGTTTGACTCTTAGCTTTAAATATGTTATTGCCAGGCCTGTTGTACCCTGAGGCTTCACGGTTTGCTGCAGCATCCCTCCTTTGCTACTGAACCTAAGCTTTCCCTGCTTTTAACACCTGCAGTACGAAGAAATCTTTGATATGGAATATAGAGGTCTTTTTTTTTTTCAAGGCAGTGCAAACCCCTTGCATGGACACCTCTGGGTGGTTTCCGAATGCCTCATGACGGTTCAGCTCAATCCTTACAAACGGGTGCACCATTTTCATGCACATTAGCACTAGTTTATTTAATGGTGCAAACCCTTAGGCAGACTAGCTTGGTCCCACACTTGACACAGTGAATAGCAACCCTAGTTCCCATACCTCCTGCTGTCTGTGTAGGAACTGAGGAGAAAATTAACATTTTAGGTTTGGGGCTTTACAGAGGACATACTTCCATTAGCCTTATGTGGATGAGGTGAGGAATTACACCAAATAAAAATAAATCAGATATAAAAGAAGAGAGTGTCCATCAAGTTTTACCTCCTGTTTATGCAGTATTTTGCATAATTAATCACCTTACATGTCACAGGCACATCATTCTAAGCACAGACAAATGGATACATGGCTCTGCTGTATAACTGATGCAAGAGTACTCATGTTAGGAGTAACAGTGATAGCTGCCACTCTGGAGACATGACTGTCTCCCCACTGAAAATTATGGCTATAATAGTTGTGTGCGTGCAGCAGCGTACCCTAACCCCTACCAGGCGCCGTCAGCTGGGGGAGCTTACCAAGTTTAAAAAGGTGGGCTGAGTTACCCATCTGATTTGCCCCAAAGCAGATTAGAGAGCTCTTGCTCGTACCACACTGATCACAGAGCGGCGGAGGCTGTAAGAGGTCAGTGGCCATGCTCAGCTGGCACTACCAAATCTAGGACTGGGACCGTGGTGGCCACTTCAGTGCCTGGGAAAATCATTTGGAGAGAATTGCATTCTGCCCTCCCTCAGGCCTCCTGCATTTCAAATGGGTACAGTGTGTTTTCCTGCCTTTCTTCGGCAGACCGCTGTGCTGCAGTGCTAAGCTACTGCTGTAATCCACCTCAGAGCGAGTATTACATACTTATCACACCACAGCTCCTTGGATGAACAGGGCTAAAGATCACTAGACATAGCACGAGCTGTCACAAGGCAGACCTGACCGTTAGATCAGCCCAGTCCTGCTTCTGATTCCTGAATTATGATTTTTCCCTCTTATCCAGTTTTTCCACTGGCACTGTTCAGTGTTTCAACTTCACAGGCAGTCAGTCTTCGTGATTCTCTCCTGTGGAAGTCTGGGGATCTAAGAGAAATGCTTCCAACATTTGTTCAGACACACAAAAGCAGATCTAGGCTGTTACAGAAAGCAAAGCCCATGTTACGCTTCCAACGTACTTCCCAATGCAGTAGGGCAGTATTTTGCAACAGCCTCAGAGAAAGTGGTATAAAATATCTTTATAGCAACATCAACGAAACAATAAAAAATGCTGGTAGCTCAAAGCATTTAGACATAGGGAAAAAGAGAAGGAAGGAAGGGATTTTACCAAAACCAGAATCTGATGTCTATTACCTATTTGCTAATAATCAGAGGAGCCAGGCTGGTCCCAAGTTCCAGTACCACCCAGGGCATGGGGTCCTGGCTGATGCCTGAATCCCAGCAGCAAGGAGAAGGGGAGCGTGAGATCGTAGGGAGAAGTAAGAAAAGTAAGAACTCACACTGCAGCCTCCCCTTCAGGTGAAATATTTTTGGAGTTTTGTCTCTATCTGTGCACTTGTTTTCACACAACTTGAAGGAAGTTAATATCTCTGAAACCTCCACTCCTCTGTCGAGTTTAGCTGAAGTTGGACAGCAGGATCAAAAGTTATTGGGGGCAAGGACAGACAGCTAGCAACCATACATGCCTTACTTCCACAGGAAATCAGACTAAAAGTAGTAATACTGCTCCTTATTTGCTTCCACACTATGGAATTTGCCACACGCTGTGGTCAAATGGCTCCATCTCTGAAAATTTTCAAGGCTCACACTCCCATGATGTTCGCTATTAAAGGGTCTCCTGCACGAAGTCTCAGAGCACGTATGCTTTTGAGATGTCGTGTGAACCACATGACCCAAAAAGGATTTCTTATTTTTAAACCAGGTCATGACTCCAATAACTTTCATATTCCCAGCTGACAAGAACACAGATCTCACAAACAGCAGGGACACCACAGCTTGAGAGCTTTCAGAGGCTGCCATGCCAGCACCAGTGACCATCTCCAACGACACAGCACTCTTTGCAAGTTACTCACGTTTAAGCAACACAGGAATGCTGTGTCCTCATTTCAGCAGGGACAAGGTGCTTTTCTAATGAACATTTATAATTTTCTTTTCCAAAGCTTTGTTTATAACCCAGCCACTGGTTTCTTGCTAGACTGACTTTTACCATGCAAGGAACATAGTTAGGGGACTATTTTTAAATATATACTTAAATAACAGTACTACTTTTAAAGAGATACTTCGGTATCTCCTTTAACTGACTTCAGACTAGAAATGTGCCAACAGGGCACAAAATTGCATTTACTTTCAACAGGCTACCTCACAAAGGGAACGACTGTTTAGTTTTCTCCAGGTTACTGCGAACTCATAGCATTTACATAATTTACAACGATTTCCACTTGCAGAGCATCTTGTGTTCCAAAGAACCACCCTCCCCCCCCCAAAAAAAAAAAAAAACACATTGCAGATTTATAGGCAGCCGAGGCCTAACTGATTCACTTTTGTCATTGAAAAGAGGCCACTTCTTGGGTGATGCATGGCAACAGTCTACACTAACCAAGAACAGGGAGCCTGTTTGTTTATGGCAGTGGAGGGAATTCAAAGCCTGGATTTTAAAACAGAAAGATCACTACTTGGCAACACTTTCCGCGGAGAGATGTCCTCACAGCTTGAGGTTGCTGTGCAGTCAATACCAAAAATGTGCTGGAATCCTGCAGTATACTAAAAGTATGCTTATTCTGTATTACAAAGGTTTGATGGTAAAGCTATACCTGAGTAGCATTTACTGGTGGCAGAGAGTTTCAGCAAGTTTTAGTCACAGAAATTATACCATCAAAACAAATTATACCATCAAAACATGGGGACAGGACTGAGCTTCTGCAAACCATGCAGTTTGTTCACGTAAGCAGGTGAGAAGTAACTGTACAGTCAGTCGATGGAGTATCTGTGAAACTTTAGGGTAATCTTTGTGCATTTTGCCTAATAAAACTACCAAAGTCACAGGTCAGTTTGGAATGAAGGCTGAGAAATGCCAGCCAGGAGGAGCCTACCTCTGAGGGTCATGTGCACAGAGGGAAGTGCCAAACTTGGGTATTAGGTTTGCGCTGGCCATTTGCGTGTTTATAGATGTGTTCTGCACATAGCCTGGGATCGGTGTCATTCTAATAATAATCTTCTGTATGGCATATAACAGCTATGAATTCATCTTCCCTTACTGAAATGCCAGAGCTCAGTCCAATATGCACTTATGAAGGTCATTCATAGGCAAAAAGATGATGTGGGGAAGTGGAAACATATTACCAGTGCTTCCCTTAGACCCAGACTCACTCACAGGCAGGTATTTCCCTGCTTCAGGTAAAAAAAAAATTAGAAAAAGGAAAAAAGTGTTCTTGTATGCAAGTCTGCAAGGTACGAGTGCAGTACTTGAATATCACTTAGATATTGGATTTAGCAAAGAACATGATATCGTGAGGTAAGGAAGGAAAGCCAAGAATAACAGTCAGAAGGATATAAAGATCAGTAAGTTTTTGTTCAGAAACTCGTATAGCATAAGAGTGAGTCAGGAAAGCATTTGCTATAGAACATCCCTTTGAATAACCCTCTCCTTCACTAATCCCCTTCTACAGATGCACAACAAAAGCCACATTTCCATGCCAAAACATGCATACAGTACCTCTTAATTCTCTAACATGCCAATGAGGAGCAAAGTGAAAAAAGGAAGACAAAGGAATAAAATTAGGATAAGCACAACACAGAGGACTCACATATTCAGTAAGACTCACTCACATTAATTAACATTTCTTTTAAGAAAAACATTCAAGTATATTTAGCAAACACAGCATCTTTGCGCAAAAAAACCCCCATAATAAAGATAATTCTAATAGCAGAGGGGGAAGAAGCCACGGTTACAAGGCAAATCTGACATCATAAATCACTACCAAAACACAGAGGAAGAATTCTTCACTGTCAGTCAGCTCCTACTCCCACAGATGTCAGTGACAGAAGCTGCTGACGTCAGAAGTGTAGGATTCAGATACGTAACATGAGAAAGGATGAAACAAAATTATCAGAACTGAGATTAAAAATAACACCTTATCCTTCCTCCCATAGCAGAATTCATTTTCTAATCCGTGCAAACAAATAAAGTGTTGTCTAGATGAGGAGATGGATGGAGCTAACTCTTCCAAGACTGCCTGCCATGTCAGGTAAAGATCTGAACTGGATGTTCTGGTCTCAGGCTTGTACTCCATCCCAGAATCAGAGAAGACAGCCTTGTGTCCTAGTTTCTCAGTTTTTGAGGCTCCTGAGACTGCCTTACAACTCCCTGGTTTCCCATCACCAACAAGTTCACTGGAAAATTCTTCTTTGGCAATATATTACCTCCACCTGTCAGATCAGTGGGTCAGAAGGGAAGGAAGAGGAGTCTGATACTGACCTCTGCAATGTGCTGGGTTCCTCTTCGTACACGAAACCAGTGTTCATTGCTTCAAAACAAACCAGCATTTCCCTACATGCACTGCAGAGCACTCACCAGGGCCGGGGGTAGCTGAAGGCTTTGGTACACCCCTCTTTCTATCAGCTAGAAAGGTGAATCACTGCATGGAGGATGATCAGAATATGATGTCTGAGAAAAACTGTGATCAGAAGTATCTGCTCCCCTGTTTTCCACAGAACACTGAAATGTCTTGAAGCTCTTCTTCCCCCTTCTTTATTCTCCCCCTTTCTAGGTCCCTTTGCATGATACCTTTTCTGGTGCTGTCCTATACATTTCTCTCTTCTGGCC
>VYZW01031243.1:27697-42273 GCA_013401315.1 Balaeniceps rex | reverse complement strand
CCTTTTCTGGTGCTGTCCTATACATTTCTCTCTTCTGGCCACCATCCTGCAAACTGAACAGGCCAGCAAGTATGCACAAAGCAGAGCTGATCCCATCCCTGCAAAGCAGGGGCATACTTCCAGTACCAAACAAATTATGGGCTTTCACACCTAGGCAGCTAGTTCTTCTGAAACACCTTTGCCTTCTCCCATGCCTTCAGAATAAATCACTGAATATGAGGTGTTTCTCTAAGCTTGGAAAATCACTATTCAGTTGTTGCAACACATCTATGAGGAAAAAAATACCTCTCTGTTGTTAAGCCTTTTTTCTGTCCAAAATATTTTTAGCATATCCACTTCCTACATATTTAGGCAATAAATCCAGGTCCCTTCTTATTTATAGAAGTGCCAGTCAGATGTTTTAAGCATCCCTTTGGTGAAAGAGCACAGCCTAGTGGCAGGAAAATGAAAGATGGGCCTGTTCCACTTCTCTACTTGCCTGTCAAGACAAAGCTTGACACAGAACTTAACATCACACCAGTTACACCTGAAAGTTACTTTTGAACTGATTACAAAACCTGAATGTTCAAGTAACTGACCTATCGACAGAAAATATTAAAAGGGAAACAGCACAGTAAATGCCTCTCTATTCTTTAGGGCAACAGTATTGCTGTGAGCCTAACGATATAAAGAAAAAACAATTACTTACAAAAGTCCTCTTTTCTTAGAGCCACTGATACAGCTGGAAAAATGATCAAGTTTTCATGCTCAGAATCTCTTTCTTGCCCAAGACATTTTATAATATACCTGATGAAAGGGCTCAGCTTAAAGCTTGACTTCTGGACACATCAGCCACATGAGACCTTACTTCTCATGCTGAGGTCCTATGTTACGAGATGGAGAGAAGGCAACAAAGGCTTCTGTGCCACAGGCCGTTGGATCTGAGCCCTGTCTGGAAAAGGGAACCTGGGGAGCAGGAGAGGGGAATTCACAGTTTCACTAACCTTTTGCTAGCTTGTGACTCGCCAACCAGGCTACCACTTGATGAGGGGGATGGGGACCTTTATAACGCTGCCACACCAAATGACTGCTTTTTTATAAGATCACAAAAGCTTCTCATAAATCTGCAGTCCCATGAACTAGGCTGAAAGAACAAACTCATATGCCCCAGCTAGAGAGCCACCAGATGATGACAGCTATTCACTGTCACTCTACTGATGAAATTCTAATGAAAAATCAACATCGTCAAATGAATTATATCAGTGAGATGGAAGCTGTGGGGTAGTGGTTGTTTTGTGGGGCTTTTTTTTTTTTTAGAGCATTATTACTAAACTTTCAGCAGAAAAGATCAACAAGGTAATATAAAATGATAGAGTAACTTGATATAGTAACTCTCGTGTTGCTGATGCTCCAGGAAAGCAGCAGCACCAGCAACTGGGAAGTCACTCGTTAACCAGAGGAGTCAGAAATAAGAACAAGGATAGTTCTGACCCTTCAGACTTAATACCTGCTGTGCAAGTTTCTTGTGGTTGCCGGTACATAGGTCAGGCATAAATGGCAGACACACATGCTCTGAAAATGACATGGATCTCATTCATCCTGCCTACCACCAAGGGGACTGAATGCCTGCATTTGACTGAAGGTTTGCCAACTCTGAGCTGTGAGAATTTGATGGAATTGCTATGAAAAAGAAAAGAAATAAAGACACAGAATCTGAGAGTATACATATATCCCATGATAGTACTTGAACCCACCTTAAAAGTGCAACAATACACTTGTAACAATAATTTTCAGACTTTAAAAAACAAAAAAACTCGCCACCAAAACCCAACCAACCTAAAACAAAGTCTCTGTAGCCTACTGGTAACAGAAACAAAGTGGCACTCATGATCATCTGGCTAGTCTCATCCCAAGCTCCTGCAACAAATACCCATAACAAAGTATGAGTAACATGAACGCTCTGTACCTGCATCTTCCTCTTGACAGTCTCAAAGGGGAAAGAAAGTGTCTGTGCCACACCCGCTGCAACACAGCCATTTATGAAGTTCTGAAGAGGAGTGAAATGAACTACGGGTTCTCGCCAGATTTTGTCCAGATTGATGTAAACAAAGAATGAGCCCGCAGAAAATGGGACAGCACCTAGAAAGCAAACCAGACAGGTTTATATCAACACACTGTACACTAAGAAAACAGAGCTGCTCATCACATAAGCTAGAAAGATGGGATGAGCCGCTGCCAGTTTACACCTTGCATTGCTCAAACCAGATCAATATTTTGAAGAACTTAACTTTTTAGTCGCTGGTTTACCACCAAACACTCATACTGTGGCATCTAGATGTGCTGCTGGGGGCATATATTTACATATTAAAATGTGCGTGTTGTCAGAATTATTAACTGCTTTAGTCTCATGACAGGTCAGCTCTTTCTCCAGGTTATCCCTTTTGTGACAAGCTCTTTCTCCAGTCCAACCCAACCCTAGCAGTTGTACAGGTAAACAGAGTTGCCTCTTCAGTCAAGCTGATGAGGGATACTTCTGTCCTCTTTTGTTTCATGCTCTCATCAATTTTATAGTGGGATTATATATTATTATCATGCATTTTTTATAATGTCATATTGTGAAAAAGTGGACTCAAAGTTAAATGGCATTTTAAAAAGCTATGGAGAGTAAATAAGTAATTAAAAAGTCATTTCATGTAAAGAGAGAATATCACTAATCTTCACTGTTCGCATCAGTTATACATTACTGCTCACACTGGTTTCACTGAACAGCTAGGGAGACACTCTCACACCTAGGTAGGAATTAGGAACACTGTGTGTGTATTTTTTTTTTTTTTTTTAAAGAGTCAGATGGTGGAAATCTTGCATCTGAGCACAACTAGATCATCTATAAAAGAAGGAAAAGAGTATTTTGTTGAACGCTTAACCATACATAAAATGCTACGCACTGGGTCATAATTTGAAGCAATAAAGCTGCAGCAGAGGTAATCAGTATTGTTGTGCCTTGTAAATCTAAATACCTTCTACAGAACAACATTACTATTTGCTTTCGAAATCAAGTGAGCAAATGAACGCACTGCATAGCTGCAATAAACAATGTGCAATGAGGTAATTTTTGCCCGTTATTATTTTACCTAATATAGCTGGTGAAACGCCACGGTAGAGTGCAAGGAGTCCTTCTTGATGATAAATTTTGTAAAAAGCATGAAGAATTCCTTCGTAAGATGGTTCCAGTCGGTTCTGCACAATGAGCCGTGTTTTAATTACGTCAGTGGGGTAAGTCACGATGGTTGCAACCATGCCAGCCAGACTTCCTGCCATGATGGCTCTCCAGTGGGAAATATGACCCAACTCATCCGTGAAAAGTATAACAAGTCTAGAGTAAACACACAGAAGAGCTACTGTTAATGACAGTACGAACAAAACACATGAAAAATTAAGGCAGATTATTCTTGATGTAATTGTTCTTCTGCCCACAAGCCCTTTCAGCAGCAGGAGTTGAAACTTTAACACATATTTGATCCAAGACCTTACTACATATAACACCACAGAAGCATCAGAACCTCTATGAAACAGAACATGTGAATGGGCAAACATGAGCAGAGTCCAAAAAACATACCTAAGAGCCCAAAGAGATTTTGGGTAAATCCATGCTGCACAGAAGTGCAGAAATGCAAAAGTTATAGTTAACAACTAAGTCAGGGACTGGAACATAGAACTCTGCAAATGCAATTTGCTTTGATTTTAGTGTTACTGAGCTAAAATACTTCTAGTACCTAAAAGAGCTTTTTTACAGGCAGCTTGCATAGCTCTACCTGCACCACAGTTCCCAGCACAGACTAAGCTCACATAGCTCGAGCTGTGGTACTGTGCTGGAGGTCCAGAGCACCAATTCAACAATGAAAAAATCTTCAAAGATACAGAGACTAATTGTTCAAACTATTTACTTGTTTGCTTTGCAAGAGACTTTTGAAGTAATTTTTGACCACAGAATCCTCATTTATATTTCCATCTACAGGGTGAAAATTACCATGACTTAAAAGATGTCTGCAAGAAATTCTCTGATCATCAGTCATCAGTTAGAGGCATTGGTCCAATCCCCCAGTCAAAGTTATCGTGTAAGAAGAAATACGTAGATAACATCATCACAGGCCTTCTGAGAACAACTGAACCTTCCTCTGTTGCTTATGTTGGGACAGAAAGGTCCACAGGGATACTTCTCTAGAGAAGACTTAGGTCCAGGCACTATTATGCTCAGGAGGTTAAGTCTAAATTTGAAATTTTGAAATTGAAGCACAGAGTTTTAAAGGCTAACCTACAACTCATGCACTTGTGATGGACAGAAGGACTCTTCTATGTATGCAGGGTACTCCTACATCAGGGAGAAGTGTCATGGAGGCAGCAAGAAGCAAGTAAAAAGACTTGAGAGGAGAATCTTAGCTGAAGGCAAAAAACCGTACTATTCTGTTTTGGAAGCATTAACTAAACTGCCTAAACAGCAGATTTACATTTAAACTACACGGTGTTACCATGTCCAGAACAAAATAATTTTCGAAGATTTACAAGTCACTGCTTGCTCAGTTGATGTTTTTTCACATGAACATGCATTTTCTACTGCATGACAGATCCCTGCATCTGTTTGTCTTGTGCCCTGGAGAGAGTCCAGAGCAGAAAGACTAACCAAGCAGCAGCGAAAGGGCATAAACATTTTTTTCCTACGTGTCTTGTACAGTCCCTCAAGCAACACAGCCTGATTTTCCTGTGTGTGCACAAATGCGTGGGGAGGGTTGTGGGGCGTCTCTAGGCACTACCCAGATAACATTTAAAACTACCACGGAAAGACGGAGTCTGTGCACAGTAACCGCAGACGGAGCGCAGAGTCAGCTGAACCCCCCCTCCCCAGCCAGCTCCCCCCGCACCGCCGTTCCTGGGGCTGCTGGCTGGGCTCAGCCCAGGTCCTTCTGCAATTGGCATTACTATTTACTTCAGTTACCATGTCACATTTCTCTTTTCGTGTTCTTTATACACACCATTCTTTCACTAGAAAATACATTAAAAAATCCTCAAATAATGTATCAAGAAATACGCGTAGGCAGCTTTTATTTAATTTCCTGCTAGCCTCCTTCCCCTTGTAATTCAAAAGAACACCCTGTCCAAACTAGAGACAAACTATAGCCTTGCAAAGGGAATACACTGTTTCAAGCTGAACAAACAATGAAGTTATTTTGCTCAAAATCAACGGATTTATACTGACTCTTCTGGGAACTTTAAATTACATTTAAATCACTGTTTCTGCTTTCCCACTGCCATTATCCCTCCCCTTGCTCGACCACCGCGTGCATTACAAGCAGAAGGACACAACAAAGCTGCCCGACTCCAGGGTCGCTCCATCTATCATTTCCTGAAAGGCGCAGGCAGAGCTGGGAGGATGACTCTTGCTCAGACAGATGAACGACAAACCCCCGCAGGCTGCGCAGCGTCAGCCCGGGCGAGAGCCGCAGCAGGCCGGATTGGCCAGCGCGGGCTGGGCCCATGCTTCTCCCCACCCAGCACAGCCCATGAACTGAAATAACCCATCGCCCAGCTGGGCGGAAATGTCAAGTGCATATCATGCACACAGCTGACTTTAATTAAAAAAAAAGAAAGAAAGAAACCCAACCATCAAAGCAGCAAAACACGCTGGTGCGTGCGAACGGCCAGGCACTCCTTTTGAAGGCTAAAAGATACTGGCAGCAAAAGGGAATCCTAGGAAAGAGCGTGGGTTGGCAGAGCTCAGTCAGCACTGCTCCATGCTGATCCTGCTGCGGTCCTTCTGGTGTTTACCTGAATTTAATGTCTGTGTATTATCGAAAACAAGATCTTGAAACAAATAATGTCACATATGGACTTCAAAACCGATCAAATTTGCATAATAGGGTAAAAGATTTGAATCGTGGTTTTGTTGTTATTTTCTTTGATATGGCCAATACAAATACTTGAAAGAGTATAAATGAATAAAATAAATTGGTTGCAAAGAACAGATATCGCAGTCACATTTGTAGGCAGCACCGTAACTTCGTTTCTAAAGGAACCTGGCTGAGCAGAAGAGATTTAACAATCAACCAACCCTTCATCATTTGGAGAACACCTACGACTTTAGAAGCAGTTGGTGGCACATCACCAGGCCCTCAGAGTCGCTACGTGCTGAATAAACTAAATAAATATAGTTATTACCCAGGGTTCGTGTCTGTGGGGAGAGGGGACACACAACCAGGTAGCCATGCAGCTGAGACAGAGACGCTGAGGTGCTCCTACGGACTAAGCTCTCCGCTTTCCATCCCCTCCTCTTCTGTAACAGACACGAAAGGCCGGGGCGAGAGCGCACCCCTCCCCGCGGAGCCCGGTCCCGGCGGGGCCGGGGCCGCTCGCTTACCGGCGGGAGGCGGCGAGCTGCAGCGCGCTGTAGGGGAAGAGGCGCAGGCAGGCGGTGAGGTTCCCCTTCCAGAGGGCCCGCACGCCCTCGGCGCGGCACAGGCTTTGCCCGGCGCCGCGCAGCCCCCGCCGGCAGTGCCAGGTGCCCACCTGCGCCAGCACCGTCAGCAGCTCCAGCGGCGCCGTCAGGCTGAGGCTCAGGGCGCCCGCCAGCCCGGCGCAGCCCAGCCGCTGCAGGGCGGTCACCCGGCCGTCCNGCTCCGCCCGGCGGGCGGCGGCGCCGCCAGCCTCGGCCGCCGGAGGGCGCTGTGACGCGGGGCACGTAGTAATTCACGCGGTATTACGTTATTTGCATTTATGTAGCATTAAAAAAAAAAAAGAGCCCTCACAACAGTGATCTAGGTGCGGTCAGGACACTTCCCTTTGTCTGTAGAATTAAACATATTTCCACAGTGATCAAATGCATCCATTGGTTACTGGTCGCTTCCTGCACTGCTAGCCAAAAATACTGCTTCCTAAATAGCGAGTTCTGCCTCTGAAGCCCTGTGTGCTCATGCCGAAAGTGAGGAACTGAGTGAACATCGTTAAAAAGATTTACGAGGTCAATTAGTTTAGGCCTGGATGATGTGCTACCAGAGGAAAGGGGGAAAAAGGCACAGGAAGAGAAGAAAGTGGAAAGGAGATAGAGGTAGTGACCAGGACCTATGGAGTGAGGAGGTAACAGCTAGTTAGAAGGCAGTAGCAGTGATTTGCTCCAAAACAGGATGTCTGCTCTGTTTCTGGTAACAAAAAAAAACCCCAAACCAAAAAACCCCAAACAAAAACCCCAAACTGAAACCTTAATTTCTCTACATTCAGAACCTTTTTACAGTGCATCCAACAAAACAGGATAAGAAGATGCCCCTTAGCCCACCTTTGGCAAGAATGCTCGGCTGCTGATCCAACAGAGTATTCCCGAATCAATAAAAGAGCTAAAAGACATCTCCCCAGTTGTCAGGAACTCAACTATTTATGACGTATTTCCCTGGTGGGAAGAAAGTGTTTAATCACCAGGGAGGGGAAAAAACCTCAACTATTTAAAGGAAAAATTTGAAACAAGAATAAATGGGTATAAACTTGCTATACATTAATACTGCTTGGAAACGGAAGGCTTCTAACCATAAAAGGGTGGTATTTCTTCTCGGGGTTTGCCTTTCTTGCTCGTTTGCACAAGACAAACCACAGCTTAAGATTCTTCCTGAGCACAGGTTTTTTCCATCCAGTCTTCCCATTTTCATTACTCATTTTTGGTCAAGTTTTTACATACTTGTTCTGGCTGATAAAATGAATCAGCAGATGACCTCAGTCTTGCCATGGCACAATCTAATCCATGGAGAAGTTCAACAAAGTTCAACAAAGACAAATGTAAGGTCTTGCACCCAGGAAAACATAATCCAGGAGTGTAGCACAGGCTGGGGAGCAGCTCTGTGGAAAGGGACCTGGTGGACAAAAAGCTCAATATGAGTGAAAAGTGTGCTGCTGCGGCAAAGCAAGCTGGCAGGATGCTGGGTTGCATCAACAAGGGCATCACCAGCAGAGATAAAGAAGTCATCATCCCACTCTACTCGGTGCTTGTCAGGCCACACCTGGAACACTGTGTTCAGTTTTGGTCCCCACTATGCAAAAAGATGTGGACAGGGCGGAGAGGGTCCAGAGAAGGGCCACAAAGATGACCAAAGGACTGGGAAGCCTGCCACAGGAGGAAAGGCTGAGAGAACTGGGGCTGTTCAGCCTTGAGAACAGGCGGCTTAGGGGAGACCTTATCACCATGTTCCAGTGTTTAAAGGGTGGCTACAAAGAAGATGGAGACTCCCTTTTTACAAGGAGTCACACGGAAAAGAGGAGGGGTAATGGGTACAAGTTACTCCTGGGGAGATTCTGATGGACGCAAGAGGAAAATTTTCCACAATGAGAACAATCAGCCATTGGAATAATCTCCCCAGGGAAGTGGTGGATTCCCAAACATTGGACACTTTTAAGATTCAGCTGGACAGGGTGCTGGGCCATCTTGTCTAGACCGTGCTTTTGCCAAGAAAGGTTGGACCAGACAATCCTTGAGGTCCCTTCCAACCTGGTATTCCATGATTCTATGAAGATGGTGGTTGGTGTGAGTTTGTTACTATTTTTTCTTCTGTGTAAAGGGACCTGCCAAAAATAAACGCACTCATTAAAAAAAGAAAATTAAAAAGATGGATGTCACTAGCAGGATCTAAGATGACTAAAAATGAATACTTTAAATTGCACCTTCTTTTCACCATTTCTGCCAGCCCAATCAAGTTTACATTGTTTATGTCCTACTTAGTTTCCTGTATTTCACCAGCTATCACTGCAAAAACAACCACAGCAAGGGAATCCTCTGAGGGAACTGATTTTCTTTTGTCTTTTTTGTTATTCACATAAAAATACATTTTTATTACAGTTGGAGACTGAATTTCATTGAACATACATTTTATGCAGTTAAGTCCTTTGTAAGAACTATTCTGAACATAACTTTTATTTCCTAGAAGATTGCTGTGTATTTCTTTACACTTTGTCTTGCATAGTTGTAGTTAATAAAGAACAACGTACACTGTCTTTGAAGTAGCTACTAGTTAATTCTTTAATCATTCCTACATTGACATCATCCTGCACTACTATACACCTTTTAATCAATCATGCCGTCTTTGAAATTTGCTTCAGACACCCTTGCAGTGAAAACATCAAGTTCTGGATTGGTTTTGGTGTTTTAGGTTTTTTTTTGTTTGTTTTTAACTCTGCAAATAGTTTGGTCACTATCAATGAGTTGCTTCAGGATAATACAGTTGTGGCTAACATCAGAATCAGGCACAACACTGAAATCTGTCACACACTGGTTTTATTAGTAAAGGTGGTATTGGAGCTTGCTGTCATTTCCTAAATTAAATTCCATTCTACTCTGACACTGTCTTCCTCGGGCATGTCAGTACCTAGCAAGAATATGTTTAAAGTCTCACGGGAAACTTCTGAGATCAGGGAGGGAGAATGAACAAAGCTGTCAAAGAACCCACTTTTCTTCCCGTGCCATCCCCACATATGAGTTAGAAAAGCTCTAAATTTAGCGCTGCTCTGAGGTGTTCAGTTGCCACTGCTTTCCAGGACATTTGCTGGAGACTCCTAGAGCACAACATGCACTTGGTCCGTTCCTTCATTGGTGGGGGGAGGAGAAGCCACTCCAGCAAACAGTTGGGTTGTCCATATGACCGATAGTGGAAATTAGCAGATTTGCCTATGATAACCTAGGACGTCTGCGACCGAGCCAGAAATAGAACCCTGCACTCCCACTCCTGTGACTTAATCACAAGCCTGCCTTTCTGTACTAAGAGCGATTCACAGTGCCAGCTGGCTTTGTCAGTTGTAAAGCAGACGTTAGAAAAAGGAAGCAACCAAGAAACGTCTTCAATCTCTGTGTCTGTAACAAAAAGCTCACGCTAGAATTAATTCCATTGATATGCATTCTAAGCATAGCTCAGAAATGTTATAAAACAGAATTATATTAAGAAGGATTGTGTATTCTGGAATTTCTGTATGAATTATTGTATTTCCTCTGTCTGGACAGCTTATGTTCTGGAAAACTAATTCTCCTTACAGCCCAAACTTACCTGTCGGACTAAGAACTTTTTTCTCTCTCTCTTTTTTTTTTTTTTTTTTTTAGCAAAATCACCCACTTATATATAAAGAATTTCTGAGGTAACCTCCTTGTAGATTAAACCCATCATCATACAGGCTGATTAGAAAGTCCTGACAGGGAAGTTAAACATGTTAAAAAACCAAAACAAAACACCACCAGGTACTTTTTAATATTACCTTAAAGAAATTCAAGTTCAACAAGTTTTCTGTGCAGCCAGCCAGTGGATGGCAGTATTCAACCCATCATTCAGTTGTTTCTGGCTAGAAATGGTTGTGTAGGTGAGCTGCTTCTCACTCAATAACTGATCACATCAGTATCTAGGGAAAGAATATTTCAGCAGTCCACAAATTAGTTTCATGAGTCAAACCTGCAATGACAGCCATCTGCAATAAGCAAGGTTGTATCATTGTTATTTATGAAACAAAACTATGCAGGTTTCGTACTGTCCCTTGGAAGAGGTCTCAGTGTTCCATTTCAAAATTAAATACAAGATGGAGGTTTGATTTTTCCTGTAGACTGTACAACCTAAAGTTAGGGAGATATATAGTCTCAATATGGAAAGTTATCTTAGCTTTTAAATTACTTGAGCAGTATGTAACATCCAGACATAATTCCTGGAATGACGTTACCAAGCCACAAGCAGAACCATAGCCAAGATTCTTACTTGCACGTACTTAAACACGCTTCATGCCCAAAGCTTCTTCCAATCATCTCCCTCCCCAGCCTATTCCTGTAGCTCCCAGAGAAAGCTTGTCCTACGTGCACTGGTTGCCAGGCTTTAAATCAGACCCATTTGAAATGCAGTAGGTTATGATGTTGCAATCTCTGTGTGAACACTCCTGTGCATTAAAGTTGATTTACTTCAAATCCACTTCAGCTAAATGAGAATAAACCCAGAATAAACAAAACAGCTGGCTCTACACAGTCCTTTGCACCAGTTTTGCCTAAACTGATTTTCAAAGACATCACATGACTTGTGCAGACAGGGTTTCACCTTTCCTTGCTGTCCAATTTTAAGAAGAAATTTTTTGTAACAGTAGAGCAAATCTGGGGTCTGCACAATCTGGGTAGGTAACAGATGGGATAAAGCCTAGAAAACTGCAGGTTGCAGAGAAAAGTGTAACTATTCTGCAAGAGGGAGCTGTGGGATAATTATGCCACTCAAGATCTCTTTCTAATGTCTCAGACATTATATCTTTTGCATAAAACGAGATAGCTAATACCGCCTCAAAATTGTATTTGCAAAACAACTCCATATTTTCCTGTTGCCTCTAGAAATATCAAATCCACTTCTGAAGCAAGGTGCTCAGTCTCCCATATTTTTTGTAGCAATGATTTCCATAGTTTTATTATTCACTGTGTAAAAGTGAATCAGTTCCTTCGTCCACTGTGTAAAAGCGAATCATCCTTTTATCAGTTTTGGATGTGGCACTTTTAATTAATATGACATGGCACTTCTCCTCAACATGAGAACACTGCCAGAGTGATTTCCTTAACATCAGTTTTCCCCGTCTCCTTTGCCAGAGGAAATACAACTTACTGTTCATTCACAGAGTAACTCACCATACTGCTCCAGCAATGTGTGCGATCCTAGTAGGCAGGATGTTCCGCAATTGCAAAAGACCACAGTTTCCAGTAGTTTGCTCCCTGAAATACAGAATATAAAGTAGATTGTATTTACATATAATTTGCTTAATTACAGGTAAGAAACTGGATTTTTTCTGCAACCAGGAGGCACAGTAAGAGTTTTTTACTTATTTTGTGTGAGCTAGTACCTCTGGTAGCAGAGGTGCTAAGATGTGACAAGGTTGGGTTGGAACGCATTGTGCTTAAAAAGGAAAACAGCATTCTTATGCCAGTCACAAGGCTAAGAAAATGAAATCAAAAGCCTCAAAACCACTGTGCTGGCGACAAGAAAATGATAGATATTTGTGGCAGAGTTTAACAGAACTCAATATAAAAGAAAATTTAAACTCTATTCATCGTTTGTAATTTCATTATTACAAAATAATTGCCAATGAAATTAGAAAATGGCAATGTACTTTTTGTATAACCCCTCTCATAATAGGAAAAACAAAATACTAACAGCATTGTCTCCTAAATTAGTAGGTGTATATCTTCTTATCTCTTATTTCTGTACCCCACTCTCAGATCTTGAAAGAAATAGCTTTGTATGGCTACATTGAACTTTTTATTTACGAGTTAAAACATTAAAGTTCCTCAACTTATTGCATCTTTGGAAAAGCAGCAGGTATGGGGTAGATGAATATAATGACCCTGCAGCTGCACACTGATCTCAAATTCCAGTTTGCCTGTTTGAGTTTGGGAAAATATATGTAGAAAGGAAAAATTCACATAACTTAGAGTATCAAAACACAATATTATCTTTTAACATAAAGAAAAATGCAAACAAATGTCAGCATATAATAGACTCCTAGAAAACCTTCCTAATGCAAGGAGAACCAGTAACTGTGGAGAAGGCAACTAGACCCAAGCAATGTTTGTAGGTAAAGGTAGTATCTTTATCATATCAACTTGTACAGTGAGAAAACGCAGACATGCTTTATGGCACACAATGTTGTAACAGAAATAGACTCCCACACTAAATATACCCGTAACAATCGTTCTCAGGTTGTAATTGCATACATAGCAATCAGACCATCTGAGAAAAGAAGTGCTTGGTACACACCGCTGCCTGCAGCCCTAGCCTTGTGTGCATCCTACAATCATCGACCATCGTAGTTACAACCATACTACCACAAGGGAAGAAACAACATGTCTGTTTCTAAGAGGGGGGAGAAAGGATATAAAATGTACCATGCTTTACAGTTGGTTTTGGAAGATTGCAAGAGACAAAAACCCACTGAAAACTGAGGGAGTAATTTGAATGAATGACTGCCCTAAATTGAATTCCCCTGAGGACCTTAAAGTAAGAACAACCAAGTGCCGGAAAGTGTGGACAGTACCTTCAACAGCGTGCGGCGAGGCGCTGACACTCTCTGGAGCTGCTCCGCTGCGGGCAGCTGACTGCCATACAGTACCAAGAGACACAGGCACCGCATTTCCACTGGTTAAACACGTACAAGCTAGTACTAAAACCACAGAAAAGCTGATATTAATCCTCACACGCATATCGCTCTGGTGAAGCAGTGCTGGATGAGCTACCTTTGTTACAGGACAAAGAAAAACACGGCATTGCACCACACCCCTGTAACTAGGCCTTCGCACCGCCTAAGCGAGGCAACTGCTGAGGCAGTAACTCTTTCTGTTTTTTTTTTTAATACGACGACATACATGATGACCCCAGGCTGAAGACACGCGGCAGCAGGCGGGCACCAGCCGAGGGCGGGCATGCAGGACGGTCACGGGCCTCTGCTGTGTGGGCCCTCGGGGCGAAGAGCAGGGTGGGAAGCCGCAGGGCAGGACGCCACAGCCCAGACAGCTGCCGGCACCTCCCGAGGCTCCTAATGCACGGTGGGCAGAAAGGATTCTAGAGCCTACTCACTTTTTCAGTTTTGTAGTAAGTACTTTGGATGTATCTGCTGTGCTTATACACAATACTGAAAGTGTGTCTATTGTGGGAAAATAACGGAAGGACTGAGCTCCGTGGTGCCTGCGTTCCCGCTTGTGTGCCTCTGCCCGGGTGCTGCTTCAGGGATCCCCCGGTCAACGAGGCAACGAAAATAAATTTACTCGTTTTCATCCATGGTTCTGTGGTTGTTACTGCGTCCTGCCTGTGTTGGCTCACACATTTGGCGCAGTTGGCAGGATAGTAAGAATCCACCTTGGTATCGATTATAAAGTTCCTGCCAGTTGTCCCTTAGAAATTTCCAAGCAGCTTTCCTCCCCTGCTTGCTGCCTCCAGCTACTCCACCAGTGACAGATACCGTGTCCTGGGGACGTACCTCTTCTGAAAGTGCAAAGGCGAGCACTTTTTGAATATCAGAGATGGCTCCAAGAACTCGTTTGGTTCGATTCTTCTCCTACATGTCTGCTTGCTTGTGAAGCTTCTGCATAGTGTCTAAAGTAGTAGTATCTCCATGCTTCAGAAGAGTTACACATACAGGACCCCTCAGATCAGCTGACAGCGTGTGTTTTCCTTCCACATGGTCCTTAAATCAGCATTGGGCTTCTTCTATGTTGCCTTGTGCCCAGCTCTTCCTAGTTTGCCCAAGCCCAGACCTCTCAGAAGGGCATCTAGATGACCCTCTCCAGGTCTGGGGTCCCATGCCAGTCTCTCCCCTCTTGGTGAAAAGGCATCTTTCACAAACACCTGGATTTCCTCATAGAAGTCTGTGTGGGACAAGAGAGTTGAGAGAATCCCCAGGTTACAGCTGAGGTCGCTCCACACGGCGGGAGGACGCGGCCCGGACAGCCGCCGGCACCTCCTGAGGCTCCACCATGCCCCGCTTTGCGAATCATTCCTCAAAAACACGCGTGAAATCCCCAAACACCCCACAGCCACGCAGTCCCGGGCCGCCCTTCCCCCGGGGTCTGGCCGCCA
>VYZW01031243.1:0-15463 GCA_013401315.1 Balaeniceps rex | reverse complement strand
ACATTAACCAAGCAGAAATACACAATGCCCGTTACTACATCAGTCCACCTGCTTGAAATACAAGAATATGGCAATTATGATATAAAGCCATTTCTTCTTCATCCAGAGATTCCAGGCAATGCATAGGAACGCCTCACCTTTTGTAAAACCCCTTACATAACTCTCGACATAGGCATTCATTACTGAACTTGTTTTTGTTTAACTGAAACAGCATAAGTAAGAGCTAATAAAGATGATTAAGAGCAGGTAGAGTCCAGGTAAAAGAATATCTGAATTTTACAAAGCAGGTGACAGCATGCCAGAACTGGTTGGAAAGGAGATGCTACTCGATTGTTTTGATTTGTCCTAGAGCTCCTCACGTGCCTGCGTGACACACACAAGTAAGGGGTGACTGGACACTTCAGATGAGGGAGATTGCGGACAGTCTCTGCTCTTTGTTGGTCATCGTGTCCTACTTGGTTAATGTACAATCTGTTAAGCTTCCTGGCATGGTTCTTTTTGCTTAGTCATTGCAGCCAGTCACTGTTGAAGGAAGGGATGAGGTTGCAATGAACAGAGAGTAAAAAAGAAGCTAAAACCCATCTGTTTTCTCCAGCACTTCAGAAGAAAATAAAATCTGGGCCTGCTGCTTCATGAAACCACTGCCTTTGTGATTCGCTGCTTCTCCTTTCACAATAAATTCTCTTTGTTTTCTCTGAAAAAGTAGTGTTCTTACCAAAGTGTAATACTTCCTTCCCAAGAGGCACAGATGCTTAACATTAAGCTTTGGCTTGTGTTACTGCCAGTTTTCTGGGTAGTTTTAATTTATTATTATTATTATTTGTGATGCATCATGTTGTAACGTACAGATTAATACTTAAAATCATGTTCAGTTCCTCAGGATACATTATGGACTAACTTAAGAGTCAGATGGTTGGGTCCACTGAAGGGTAGGTTACAGCCTAGCCGAGTTCCGCTACATGACTGCCTTCCAAAGCTCCAGCTTTTGCTCAGTGTTAACAATTACTTGGGCCTTTTTATGCCTAACTCTGTTTTTGCAACAGCAAAGTATATTATACAACACGAACATGTTCTATATTTAATATTCTGTTAAAGTTATACCACAGAACCGCATTTACAGGCATTCAGCCAGAACATATACTCAATCTATGTGTTGGATAATGTAAGACATTGGAGAAAGACAATATAAAACTTGAAACATTGGGGGAGGATTAACTATCACATTTAGTTGCAGTAAATAAAAACAAATACCACCATTACACAAGAGTATTTTATTTTCTGCCTTACACAAATAAAAGCACATTTCCGATTTGAGGTAAACCATTAGTAGTAGTTTGCAAAGAGTATAAATGTCTCTAAAAATAAAACAGCAACACAAAGGTCATGACAAGATTTTACATTTGTGTCTAGACCTTCATTAGGTAGTTCATACAGTACCACTTTACACAAGCTATCTGGCTCAAACCACCACACTCTTCCTTTGAAAGCCCAGTGTAACCAAAAGAAAATGCCATGAAAGTGTTAAGACTGAGGGAAAGTCATTCGTTCTCACCACAGATGGTCTCAGGCACTTTAACATGTTGAGTCAACTTGTTGAAAGCTGCTGTTGTGCAATGCACTCTACTTCCGAACAATTTTGCCTAGTTTACACCTTCCCACTCAGGACTCCGTTCATCATTTTGGTCATGTCACCAAATTGAAACAACTTGGCTGAACAGCCGAACCAGAGAAACTAAATACAGGGCACTACACCAGACAGGCACCCAAGCAGAATCACCTGGACAAGAAACATGTTTACGAGTGATCAACAATCATTAGTTATTTTCTTGGAATTTCTGAGAAAGCTTTGCAGAAGTATTTTGGATATGAAGGAGCACATTTACATTTTTCCTTGGTCAAATGTGTTTACTCAGCCCCCTCTGGTAGGAGACCAGGTTACATAGTCGGAACAAACCTAGTAATTAAGCATAGATGTGAGCTAACAGAACAAATAAGTAAAAAACAATTCAAAGGTCAGGTCACCCAGGTATAGCATTGCCGGTTATGCATGAGATTGCGCCGTTTCTTTTAATGGCAACGTTCCAAAGCAACAAAGGCCTCAACACAGAAACGGCTGACACCATGTTATTTTATTTTGTACAGGACACTTAGTATGAATTACATTGACCAGTAACATTTTTCTGCTAGTTAAAGCTGCATGTACAAGAGCATTTGTTAATCGTGCCATACCAGCAAGTCTTTTTTAGGCCTAGGAATCAATAGCAGCTGATCTTCCCTGTTTAATATGATTTCATTAAAATTCACAGAAAAGTTTTACTAAGAGGAAAAGTGAATTAATAGTAGTCCAGTCGAGTCACACTTCATGGTATACCTGGTTTTTAGGGATGCCTAGTTACACACAATATCTAAACCTTTGTAACACTTCAGATGTGCTTTAAAAGTAAACAAAGAATATTAATCCATGCATAATTATGCATGACTGAATGCATCAAGTATTCATCAGTCCTTATTAATTTTCTAAGTATCTAAAAGTGATTTAACCTCTCAAAAATTCTTACCTTGTTTTAAAGAAGTTAGCGTTTCATCTGTAAGCTGCTATGTTAACTCCTTAAAAGCCAAATTATTTTACATAATACTGAATTACATTGCACTACAAATAAGTATGATGCTTCATGGACAAATAAAATATACTCCCTTTTCTAAAGGAACTACAACCCAAGGCCCAGATCCTGCAGAAGCTAACACAAAACAAGATTTAGTGGAATTTGTGTTGCATATGTGAAGTTACTCTTGTGCTTGTGTCCACAGTGCTAGGTTGTTAATGAAAAACTAGATTTCAACCTACTCTGCACTAAATGGTGAGAGAAGAAAAACAGTAATAGTCCTTTATTGCCAAAATCGCAGTTTACTTTAGCACAGGCATTTTTCGTGCATACTTCAGATGATGCAGGTTTAAAGGAAGACAGATCTTAGACCTTTAGTAGTTTACCGCTGAATTTGAAAAGGAAACCTTTGAAAAGAAACAGTTCACTGTAACTTTGGACCTTTTGTAAGCATTGCTGCGGTTGCAACTTGTAAAACAGAAGTGGAATGTTACAAATGACCCTTTATGATTCAAAAATAGATGGTTCCTCACTGCACTCTCTAGTCTTTCTTTGCATCCTGGGCATCTTTTTCTTCTTCATCAGAGTATACAGTGGGCTCCTCACCTTCCTTCAGCAGCTTACCAACATAGTGATACTTAACTGGGGGGGGAAAAAAAAGAATCTAAGTCATTATTCTGCCCGGAAGAGGTACCTTTTTTAACTCCTATGTCTGCTTCCTGAATTAACAAAGTGCCTATATTATAATAAAACAGCTCTCAGCAACTTATTCCAAACACTGGGGGAAAGGAGAAGAGCTGAAATCAACTACCTGAACTACTATTAATGTTGTAGTAAGTGTAAAAAGCATGCAAAGTGAATGTAACTATAATTCTCCTTCTGTTGCCTAAGCCAAAAGATGAATGAATGTAAAGACACATGTAAACTGAGGGACTCATCCAGCTAAAGAAACAGAATCCTGGATTAGATTATTTTTCTTGCCAATGTCAAAGATAGTAGTTTTTCAACCAATGGCGTTGTTAAACTATTTACATTATGTATTATACATGCATGCACACATGTACGTGCACACATGTACACAACTTTCAAGGGTTTTTATTTTTTGTAATATATGTTGAAAATATTCAATAGGACAGAAGAGAGATCCTTTCTCCCAAAGATAAAGATGACTCGGTCATCCGATTATGCAGCTAAGCCTCTGCCTTGTATCTCCTTTTGAACATGTAGAAACGCCAAGATCATATACAGGTAAGAACTGAGAGCTATGCTATGTTGTCCATCTGTCAACTTCAACACAGCAAAAGATGCCTCTGACTACAGGTGTTTCGGACTAGCTTTGTTGTTACAATTAATAGGAATTTAGAGCAACTAATCACCAAATTTACTAGAAACACAGTAACAAAAAGTGCAGTTCACTGCCAGTCCTGATGCCCAACTCTTGAAACGTTAGATTTAAACACTAGTTTAGCATAGTTCTGGTTTCTGTGACATACTTGTTAGCATAATAAAACAGCCATTCAATGTGGCATGATTAACAGTCTTGATTAAGACAGGAAGGGTGCCAAAATAGGAGGGGCACATCAGGTCAGGACTGAGATGTTCTAATGACATTATGTGGAGGAAAGCTCCATTCTAGCTAGTGATAGTAAATCTTTAATACCGAACACTAGATTTAAAAACAAAAACCATTTGATTTCCACTACTTTTTTGTATATGCAATTTCCATCATATGTGTGTGTGTGTGCGTGCATAAAAATTAATCAAGACAAACAACTGATACAATTGTCTTATCTGAGTAGAAATAATCCCCTTGGTTTTCACGTGCCTAAAAGGCATCATGAGTTATGGAGGAATTATTTTTCATCAACAAGATACACAGTAGGAGAACAAAAAAAAAAATCATACCAGTGGGCATGCCCTGGTACAAGGTCAACACAGCAATTTCCATGAAACTGTGCTTTGAAGTTCTTTTTGAGCAGCAAGTTGAGGCACACGACACAAAACAGTTGGAATTGCCTTTTTTAAACTTTTAATACTAGGGATAGAAAAACAAGACAACTATGAAAGCGACTTCCTTTTGCTAATTTTAGATCAAACATCTCAAGTGTGCAAGTTGCCTTTTTTCCTCTGCCACTCTGCTCATCACTGGCACGGTAACGACCAGGCTGCTTACAGGCACAGAGGTGGCGTTTGCCCATTCCTGATCACCTTCTGGGGGAGAAAGTCAGCTGGATACAGTTGTCCGTGAATCTGATAAAGCCACCAGCAAGGCCATACAGAATAACTTATTTAGAGTAAAAAAAGTTATATCAAGAGCTCCAAGGAGAAAAGGCCTAGTTTAAACAGTCTTCAAAACTCAAAAAACCCAAGAAGTAATAATTCAAATGTTACTCTAATTTCTGAGAACCTGAACAGGACATAAGCTTCATTTTTCAGAGCATTAAAATCTAATTGTCTCTATAGATGGGGTCTTAACTGTATCAAAAACATGCTCTTAATTTCCAATTCCTGTCAACTTTTTGGGTGGTCTTATAGATCTTATCCTATGACAGAGTGCCTCCATCTCTCCTACTGTTCTGTAAGGATCAGAGGGAGGGAGAACGCAGAAGGAAAACCTGACATTTCTCTTAATTCTTTTGAGTAACAGTCATTCTAGTAATATTTAGTAAACTGAGGTATTAACTCAAATTAAGTTTCCAGACTGATACTTCGAGCTGGTAACAGCCTTTTAACCATTGCTTCCCTTATATTACACGCTAGTTAGCTACTTCTTTGTAAATAGGTTTAAAATTGCTTACAAGTGAATTGTGTCTCCCAGTCCCTCAAGGCCTCTTGCTGTGTAATGTCGAGATCAGAGAGGTCATCATAGTCATCCCTCAGAGCCTCCTTATCCAGGCAGAAAGTGGCAAGACCTCGGGATGCATCTCTTCCAGCAAAAATCCCATATGGGCCCTCTTTAAAATAAAAACATAGGCAGCATTATTACAGAGGTAATGGATGCTGTATGATCTTCATGGATCAGAGTCCCCAGACTGAAACAGACAATGAGTTCCTACCCTGGTCAGGCTTCTGAAATGTTTTTAAGTTTTATTCTACTTCATAGTAAGGGAAAACAGAAGAAGAGGAAAAGAAACAAAACCATGGGAAGAGACACTGAGTTTGCTGAAACATCAGGACAGTGAACTACACAACAGTGCATGGAACATACAAACAGGGTAAGAATAAGCATACAAACAGGATAAGAATAAGCATACAAACTGGGAAGCTCATCCTCAGAAAGAGGAACAGAGGAAGGATTTGTAAGTCTGAGGTGAAACGGAAGTTTTCTAAGTGATGCTTCTGACTTAAAGAGCTGAAAGGATGACTTCACAGAAAACGTGGTGGAGATACTAGAAATGACCAACTTGGAAGAAACATCTGTTAAAACTTTCAAACTGCAAGATGAACTCAAATGATTAAAACATGCAACTCACAGTAGATCAGAGGTATCTTATCAACAGACTCCTGCTAAACTTCGTTAATGATTAACTTGCTTGCATGACAAGCTGAAAATGGAGATATCGCATGTTGCAACTAGACATTGAAAGTTCTTCTTAAGGGAGCTTAAAGAAGTTGTGAACTCTGGTTACTGTAGAGAGCATGCGATCTTCCACACCTCCCAGAGTGAGTTTTTTCCTAAATTTGTCAGAAGAATCTTACTTTTCCATTAAAATGAAAACCAAACTAGCCAGATGCTGTGATGAACCACTCAGCAATTACCAAATTAGATACAACAGGCAGCTTTTACTGTTGTCAAGGAAGGCAGCATCTAAAGCATGGTCCTTAAGTCAAGTGGTTTTTAGTTTGCACAAATACAAAACTGCACAGCTAACTCTTATCAGCTGTACATATCATGACTGCTGCAGAATGCAAAGTTACAGTCCAGCATCATTCAGTGACAATCTCCAGCCTATGTTTGGACCAAAAGTAATAATCTCATCATGCTTCCAGTTATGTGGTGTCTCCTGCACTGTTCTCCTTGTTTTTGAGTAGCACTGGCAGCTCACTACTGCAGCTACCAGCTGTCTGGACAGCTCAAAAGTGGTTATGCCAGACAGATCCAGGTACAAATTAGCAAGCCTCAGTGAGGCTTTTTAACAGGAGGCCTCTATTAAAAATAAAAACCCATGCCCCAGTGGAGGTGATTAAACCCTTATACCTGGGTGCACACACTCCCACCCACCTCATCACTAGCTGCTCTGTAAGCCTCTGCATAGCTTATTCAATCTTTGCATGTTTGAACTGCCTACACTCCTGATAAGAAGCTGGGTTATCTAAATTGCTAAGTATTTAGTATAAATATTATGCAATAGAGTTGTGTCCACTAAAAGTTGGGAATAGAATGTAAACACTGAGAGAACACTTCACTTCTGCTGCCCAGCATCAGGCAAAGCCTCCTGAGGCCAGCAAAAGCTGCCCAATCCAACAGCGGCATGCCTCCTTACGGTACCTGCGGTATGTGTAACTTGCCCTGGGAGAATAAAGAGAATAATGAAGCAACGTAGGCGCTGGCAAAGCCGGAGTTTTCACAACACCGAGGCCCGACACTGGAGCCCGGGCAACAGCAGTAACCCTGCCCACCTGCCTTACCCGGGGAGGCAGGCAGGCCTCCCGGCGCTGCTGGTTGTGCGATCTTGGCACAGGCCGAGTGCGCACACCCTTCCCAGATCCAAGAAAGCCAAATCCTTTCCAAATCTCCGGATCGTGAGCAGGGGCGGGAGGGCACGGGCACGGGCAGCTTAGCCGAGGGTTTATCCCGCAGGCCAGGAGGTGGGTTCGGCATTAACGCGGAGCGCGCCGATCCCCGCGCCACAGGCAACAAACTCCCCCGCAGCACCGGCCCGCCGCGGGCCAAGCCACCGAGGCCCCCGCGATCCCTCCGATCGCGGGCACAAAGAGCCGAGAGCTCCCGGGCTGGGCCCGCCCCGCCGCCCCGGGCTCGCCGCGCCGCCGGCCCCCGCCCTCACCGGGCCCGTAGAACTTCCTGGCGCGGGTCACGTCGAAGACTTTGCCGTTGACGGCCATGAGGATGCGGGGGTCGCGCACGCCGTCATAGGGCCGCAGCTGCCCCAGCGTGAAGTCGCGGCGCTTCATCTTGGGCAGCGGCGGCGGGTCCGCCTCGCCCGCCGGCACCGCGGGCCGCTCGCCCCGCAGGATCTGGTAGAGCAGGAAGAGGCAGAGGCCCAGCAGGCTCAGGTTGAGCGGGGAGCTCACGATCTCCAGCAGCAGGCCGACTCCCTCGGCCGCCGCCACCTCCTCGCCGGCCGCCGCCGCTGCCGCCTCCTCGCGGGCCATCGGGCTCGGCTGCGCTGCGGCACGGCGAGCTCCGAGGCGCGATGCGGCGGGAGCGAGGAGGAGCCGCCCGCTTCTGCGCGCTGAGGGGGCGGGACGCGGCCGGCGGGCGGGCTGAGGGCGCGGCCCGGGCGCGTGGGGCTGGCGGTGCCGGGAGGCAGGCAGGGGCTGAGGGGCAGGCAGGGGCTGAGGGCGGGAGGGAGCTGAGGCGTCGGGCGTGCCTGCCGCCCTCAGCCTGAGGGGGCTCGTCGCCGGCCGACTCCTAACCCGGCTGCGACAGTAGGTGGGGGTGTGAGCCGGGCGATGGCGAGCGCCGCCCGGAGAGCCCGCGGCCCGCCGAGGGATGCCGCGCAGCTGAGGCGAGGACGGCTCCGCGGAGGGCGCCGCCGGCCGCCATTCCCCGCCGAGGCGGCAGCAGGTCAGGTCAGGCCGCTGCAGCGGCGGCTCCCTTGGCACACTGTTTCACAGAAGTTTTGGCAAACATAACCTGGGAGTTGCGTTAGACCCGCGTCAAAGCCGCCTCGCGGGCCTGCTGGGGGCCAGCCGGTCCCTTCCCTGCACTCACTCCTCCTGTGCGAGGGCGCATCTTCGCTGTCCTGACAGTATCTTATTGGAGTCCTTACTAGCGCTCGTGTCAAACTCAAAGCAGGAGAAAAGGGAGGAAATTACCAGACATCTGGGGTTTTCCCATTCAGGTAATACCCCCTGGCCCCCAAAAAACACAGAAGCAGCAACCACAAGGTACTCTTAGAACGTGAAAAAGCGTCCAGTCGGGGACTTCTTTATTCAGGCTTCTTGTCAATGGAAATTTTGGTGAAGTAAAACTTAAGATGGAGGAAGTACTGACTTGGTGTATCTACTTGATATGGTGTTCACATGGAGCAACTGGAGTCCTGAATGCAGATAGGTACTACTGGTGTCATCTGTTCCTTGGTATCAGGTGTGAGAAAGCAGAAGCGACGTTTTGGGTCTGAGTAGTTGTCTCTGTAAATTGTGTCCTCACCATTCTTCAAAAAGAACACAAACCAATGCCCAGTCAGAATATCATTGTTCCCTCTACAAAAGTGAGTAATATCACTCAGGGTGCACTTGGAGAAGAAACGCAGTGTGCCGACCTTGATCTTGTGTTGTAGCTTGGCAGGTGGTGCATATCACTGCTTCAGTGGGTGAAGGCCGCTTTTAATGAACCTATCATTGGGACATTTAGTTAAATAAAATCGAAAGCAGTGCATTTCATTCACTTTCTAATTCCCAGTGCTAGGAAAATGTTAACTCCGTGGGCCACCGGGCCTACTGATGAAGCATTTAGCCTTTTGGGATACACTCAGGACCTCTCAGTACTAAGGTGCTTAAACATGTTGGCTCTTGTAAGGTAGGGTGTTTGGTTCCACCTGCTGTCTGATTTGGGAAGCTCCTTGTTTTGTTGATCAGTGCTTGGACCTTGATCTGTCCTTTCATGGTATACACTGGCTTTTGCTTCCACCTGCTGTGTGACTTGAAAAACTCATTGTTTCCTTGATCTGATGACTGAGATTTGTATTTGGTAATAAAGTAGGTCTGAGTTTTGACCCTATTTAGGATACTAGATAAATCTCTGAAACTTCAGAATTATTCAAACTAGGAGCTGTATTACCTAGATAACAATTAATTCTGCTCAGTGTAGACATGACACTATTACACTTCATCGTGTTGATATTAGATGTTAGAGGAATAGATGTAGAAAAAACAGAAATTTGGAGGGAGATTTTTCTTTCTTTTTTACAATACATTTTGTTCAAGAGAGAGGAAAAAACCTGGACTCCAAAACAACCCCAACCCTGAATTTGACTGTGAACCAGGCACTGAAGGGAGCGAAAAAGAAGCTCTGTTTATGCCTAGTATCCTAGAGAAACCATCCAAGAACAGTTCATTCTTAGATAAAGAAGGGTCAGGAAACATTGCCAAGACTGATAGAATCTCAAGTTATCTGCCACACGAGCACTGGTACTGCAAGTTACAGTTGCCCAACTGGAAGCTCTTTTTTTACCTTGCAGCATATCAAAAAATACTCATATGCCTCAGAATGCATCTTACTTAAGAAAAAAATAAGAACACATATTTAGAAATAAGTGGGCATAAATAAAATTATATCAGTGAGAATTATCTAAATTCATGAACCCTTTGTTATACATTTCTCACTAGCAAGCTTACTTGGCAATTCCTTTCAATGGAACTGAGGTTCTAGTCAGAACGGAGTTGGCCCCAGCTCCAGTTAAATACCATAGGCATTAGCTGTGCTCCCACACAGGTTTTCCTCTCCATTCTCTAGACAATACTTTCCTCCTTGAAACCATTCCCTATGAGATGGGTTGATAAAGCAGTTCTAATGTAATGCTCTCTTCTTATTAATTGAAGAAAACATTGGAACTCAGCTAACTTTCATATCCTTGCAAATCAGAATAATTCAAACAGTTTTAAACTATTCCTACTTGTTTTTTTGATAACCAGCATAAATCTGTTAGAGATGAAGCAAAATTAGCTCTGCTACACCTCAGCATTCTTCTTAATGCTCTTTCCACTTTGGAACTTGTCTGGTAGATTTAATGAATCTTTTAGAGCATATTTGATGCTTCTAAACAAAGTGTGCTTTGGCTAGGTTCCCCATGATATGCTTTACCTTGGCTGAGTACATGGGGACCATTCTTGCCAAGCTGGTTTTGGTCCTCACGTTCTCTCATTGTTCCTTTGGAAGCCCTCCACAGGAATTCTTTTCTCTAACTTACCTGATTGACAATTTTAATTCAAACTATGACTGCAAGAAAGTTTTCAGAAGTTTGCAAAGGTACTGATGACTAATTTGCATTACTTGTGAGCAGATTCCCAGAGCTGCTGGTCACCTGGAACTATTGCTGGCTTTCATTCCACCTGCAAGGACCCAGGGTTTCTGAAGGAGAGATGAGGTATCTTAGCCTCTGAGCTTTCTGAGAACTGGTGACAAATAAAATCACTGGCAAGTTAGATCTTTACTGTCCAGCCTAAAGTCTGATTTGTAACTCCCACCTGAGAATTTGAGAGATTTCAGTGAAGTACCATTACAAACAGCTTGCAACATCAAGTAGCAGCCATAGAGAGAAGTTTTTGCATTGTGGTCCAATGGCCTCTTGGAATCTGTAGACTTCTCAGGAAACTAAGAAAAGAAACTAAAAAGCAAGATTAAATGTGCCTTACAGGGACACAAGGAATTCAAGCCCTCTAGAGAGAGACAACATATTATATGACACCATCCAATAAATTTACACAGGCAAGCTCCATCATACCTGCCTGTTTCTCACAGCTGGTGTAATACGGGTATTACTTCTCCCTCCTCCCCCCCAGTAATAATTTAACTTCCTAACAAGGAAAAAGAAAGGAATGATGAGGAGCTGTAATCTCACTCTTCTTTTACTAACTAGTGCCTACCTATGCCAAGAAAACAGAACCCCTCCCTAAACTGCAGAGGTCCAATAGGTCAAATGTACTCTCAATGCTGGCAGCAGGCATTATATTAAGCTGCTGTTAGAGTGGGTCTGTTCCAGGTGCAGAGCAGGCACCTGACCTAGGAATGCCCCAAATTATGTCTAGTCCTCAGCTTAAAAGCATAGACCATCTTTCTGCTGGACTTCCTTTTTTTTCAGTTTTTATTTCCATCTCTCACATTTCTGCTTATTTTTCAGTTGCATCTTCTGACTTTCTAGCTGTGTTCTTCATCCAGCTAAGTGCTAGAAGAAAGAACTTCGCAATGTGAAGATGACACTATGCTGAAGGCTATCAAGATCCTGTCACTCCTGGAGATATATGTGTAAACATCTGCAGCATAAAGCAGCTCCAGATGGGAATTTTTACCAAGTTTTAGAAAATGTGTCAGAGAGGGGGGTTGGAAACGCAGAGACTGCTCATGCTGGAGAATTGCTTTCCTGGGAAACATACTGATGTGAGCTTGCAGCTAAAATCTCCCCCCCCAGCCTCACCTTCCCCCTTGCTTGCTTGTCTTTTGGGATGCCAGGACTATGGTTTTCGATTCAGTCACGCCAAACAGGACTGACAGTCACCGTGACAAGAAAACTTTTTTGGTCAGTATGTACAGCAACTATGCTAGGAAGTTTTGGAGATGTCTTTTGACTGTAGATGAAAATCTGGGTGTGAATTCTCAGTATGGGCTCCTTTTTTGAAAGGCAGCAGATGTCAAAAACAATCTGGACAAGCTGTAGATACTTCTGGGAGAGGCATGGAAAAAAGAAAACATATGTCTGCATGTGATTCTTGCAATGTAACAGTCTCAGTACCCCTAGAAAGCACACTGATTGACACCAAAAGAGCAAATAAAATCCCTGACTTCTGAAAATAACTCCTTGGATTTGCTTACAGGTCTGATGAGCCCGGAGGGTTTTATGTATCAAAAATAACTGGATGACATGAAGGAAACTTGGTGCGTTCACGACTGAGCCAAATCAGTAGCACTGTTAGATGAAGTAAGAAATGTTCTCTCGGCTCTGTTAGTGTCGGATAGGGAAATGGTATCCATTGCATGTACATGGGTTCTTCACAAGGACCGATTTTTACTTACACTGGAGACACATTCACTTTGTGTTTTGGAATGCATGAGCCGTCTTCATTCGTGTCACTATATCCCTGAAGTAGGGACTGTTAGTTCTCTGCTACTATGATGGTGTGCTAATTCTGCTCTGTAGATCAGTCTGTTTCAATGTGAATTGACAACCGACTTCAATGTTAGTAGATGTAAAGGTTAGAAGAAGGAAGGTACCAATAAACTGGGATGGTAGAGTTTTCTAGGTATAACCTTGCAACATTTTAGTTGCAGGAATGCAACAAGACAGGCATGGATTCTCATCTCCGTTTGAGCTTATTTAGCTGAAATCTGTTTCTAACACCCCTAGCTCGTGACAAAGAGTGCTTTTGCTGCCTTTCTTTGGTCTGCTTTAGTTAGGTGGTCGAATCCAAAGCAGCACAGGCAAGATGGGGGTGACTGAGTAAAAAGAAGAAAGCAGCAGCAGGAAGGCAGGCATGTGGAAGGAATATCACTTGCTTTTTTTCCAAAATCATCTAGGTGTCTAGTTAGATTAGAGACACTTCCAGGTGCAAGCCAAATTTCTGTCTGTACCATAAATGGTTCCTTTTCCGTTTGGTTTTCTGTTTTTATTAAGTAGTTCAAAACAGTTCAGTCGTGCTTGGTTTTACACAAAGTTACGACTGCTAAGTAGTGATCCAGTGGAATCCAGTTTTCAACACATTAAGGAAACACTCCATTAATTTCCCAGCCTGATGCCTTTCCAGCTGTTCTAGTTACGCAACGTCCTCAATGGGAAAATCTTTCAGACCCTCAGAGTCATCCCACTGCTTGAGAGATGTTACGCAAATGGTGTATGCTGAGAAGATGCCTTACACCGTGCCGCAAATCCTCTAGGCAATGTGCTGAATGCAGACATCTCAGGTCATCAAGCTTAAGGTTTTCCCAAGCAGTTGCATCTCAGGAGCTAGGCCACAGAACCACCTGCTACCTTCACACAGTTTGGCTTGCCTTACACAGCTGAATTATTACAGGTCTCACAGGCCTGAGTCTGTAAGATTCCGTGGACACCAAACCAGCGGGGAAGCCTTGGAGATAGCAGGGACTTCCCACCCCGCGAAGGCAAAAGAAAGAGCTAAAATTCCTGCAATATCAAACCCCTCCATTTTATTTAACGTGGTTTCCCAGCCCAAGCGCAGCTTTCTGACAGAGGCACAGCGGCCCGGTCTGACGCAGGTCTGACACTGGGCAGTCGCGGCGCGGCGGTGCCGAAGGGGTCCGGCGGGCTGACCCCGCTTCCCGTGGGTGAAGCCCCGCCGGGGCACCCTGCCCCCCGGTTCCCACCGCCGGCCCTTCGGGCTGTCCGTGCCGCTCCGCTCGCTCCCTCCCACGAGGGGCCGCCCCACGCTGCCGCTAGGACGGTGCCCGGGAGGCGGGGCCTGCTACCGGGGGCACGGGACCGGCTGCCCGGGGCGTGCGGGCGGCGGCCGGTGAGTGGCAGCGGCTGGGGACCGGGGGGACGGGACGGGACGGGGCGGGGCGGGCGGTAACCGGGAGGGGGCACGGTCCCAGCCCGGGCGGCTCCGTAGCCGCTGCCCCGGCGGGGGTAGGACTCCTGCCCCTCGGCAGCGGCGTAGCGGGGCCGTGCCGGTGAGAGCTCCTCGGGTCGGGCTTTGCACACGCGAAACCCGCAGTGCTTGGCAGTGACGGGGTAACGCTAGTGGGTGTTTTGTGGCGAACGCCAGCGGCGTGAGCGTTCTGCGGTGCGCTCTTTGTTCAGATGCTTTATTCACCGACTGCTGGCTAAAGTCTCCTTGCTCCTCTTGCGAATGTAGGGTCTGTCGGGCTAAACTGGCATTCTCATCCTTAGCTTACAGACTTGCAGTCTTTCAGTGTCTGGTCGCTACATTTTATGCCCTAGTCACAGTTATTAATACAAGCTGGACTTTATTTTGTTTCTTGCACCATTATTGGAATTGCTGGCTGTCTCCCAGATGCAAAGTCTTAACACTGGTGTTGGGGACTGGGAGAATTCATGTGATCTCTGAGCGAGTATGCAGTGGTGATGAGAGAAGTAGTAGGGTCTTGTAAAGGGAGCAGATTGGATCCATAACCTGTAGTAGAATGAAAAGACACCCACTGTGTCTCTTCATTTCTGATTATTTTGCTGATACACTCTTTAGTTTAAGAGCTCGATCTTACAAACAACTGTATGAAGGAGTAAAGCCTTAATCACGTAATGACTTTGATGAATTTCCTGTGATAACTATGTTTGTGCAAGTAGGAGTGGCTCATGTAAGGGCAAGTGCTTTCATCGAGGTAACAAGCTGCAGGCAGGGTATGAGAACAGAGTATCCAAGGACCCCAGCAAACCACCTCCAGTCTTTTCCATAGTCTAGTCCAACTGCTTTCTTGGAAATGTCATTCGAAATGTCCCTTTCCTCTTCCAGCCATTGTACCGTGTCCTTGCACCACATCCTACGGAGATCTCTGTGTGAGTGGATTCCTCTGCCTAGACCCACACAATCATCAGAGCTTGTCTGATGCAGATTTGGATGGGGTTTTATTAATTTCAGACCTGGTGTAGCAGGCTGGAGAACTGGAAAGAGGTAGCCTAGTGCACATATTCTGAACTGCTTGGGATTACACTCACTGTAGCTCTTTTACACCTTGTGTTGTCCTTCTGATATTTGGTGGAAACTGAAGGAGGTTACAGGCAACTTGAAGTATACTGTTAGGAACCTTAAAAACAGAAAGGCAAGTTTGGTGGCATGATCTTTTATTAACAGCTTCATGAACATGAGTTTTCTATTTCTTTTTCTCTCACAATATAATAAATCATAATTAGGACTCCAGTACCTTTGCAGATACATTATAAGATGAGAAATGCAAATATATATTTGTCTTGCTGTTTATAGTTTGGACTTGCAGCTATATAATGTACAGACCAGATCTTTAAGGACGCCTTCCATAGAGCGCAAGAGCT
>VYZW01031242.1:11639-39870 GCA_013401315.1 Balaeniceps rex | reverse complement strand
TGAAAAACCTCACATCTCTACTACCCTTCTATCAGCAAACTGGCAGATCCAGCCATCATGCATTCTTGAAATTAAGTTGCATTACTACATTCATGGTGTGGCACGACAAAGCAGTAAGACTTCAATTACAAATAGCTTCATTTGACGATATTTTCAGAAAGGGGGTCAAAAAGGGATAATTTTTAGGACCAATACACAGCCACATAGTAAATCAATGAACAATAAATTATATAAAAGATACTAAGGATAAAAAGCAGATTGCCTAACATGCAAACAAAATGCGTAACTATAAAGCTGAATGCAAAACCACATGTCAAGGAACAAGCAAGCAGGATATATATATTGAATGACACTGATTAAAAAAAATAATTGAATCACACTAGACAAAATAATCACATATTACAGCAATGCTACACCAAAAAGATACTATCCTCAACTCCCAGGGTTTTAAACAACATTTCTGAGACCAATACTAGAATTAACTTCTTTCTTTAGACGGTGGAAAACCAGAAAAGACACAGAGAATACTAACTAGCCACTTGATAAACAGGCACCAAAACCTTCCTTCTTCCTTGCCTTTTCAATGACATGAGAAATGTATGGGCTGGTCAGTGAGGAAGCCCAGTTTTTCTCCTTTCCATTTTCATAGATGTCTGCAAATCACACAGGCAACATAGTGATGCAAGGAAAGGGAAAACGAGCAAAAAAGTAATTCATCAAGGATACGCTTCCAAACTTAAGAGATTGCAATCCCTGCCTCGTAAACAAGGCAGGATTTCACCAACAGTATACGCAAGCGGTGCAAAAGAGCAGCCACTCACACGCTCCATTATCAACTTTTTCCTTGTGCACCCCCCTTCCTAGCACAAACTCAGCAAAAAAGAGGAACTAATCAGCTGGAGTTCCCTCAGGCACCGTGCAACGTGCTGTCCCACATGCAGCAAATTACTGCCAAACACCTGCTCTGTGGTGGGTTTGCCTCCAAGAGAGATAGGCTTGTGTTGAATCCACATGCACTGAAATTCAAAATATAGCTGTATGAAGGATAATGTGTCTTTATGATGCTGCTCCAAAACAAAAGGCAACAACGTACCACCCCCCCCATTTTCAAGCTCTTTTAGTAGTATAGCTCAAAGATGGTATAGGTAGTAGCATAGCTCCCAGAGCAGTATGTCCTCCAACTGCTATACTATAGTTTGAGAATTAATGATGAACATGTTTGGGGATTCTGTCTATATATCAAAATATCAACATAACAGATAAAAAAAAGGAGTAGAGACATCACATTGTCCTGACTCAGGTAAGTCAGAAGCAGAATTCTATACCACCAATGTGTGGCATGCACTTGGTCTCAAAGCAGTCGCCCGCTGCAGGCAACAGAAACATGAGAATTTATCAAAAACCTCTAAAAACTACATCACCACTGTACATTTTTGACAGAAACGTAAAACTTTCTCCGGCAAAAATAGTTCAGTTTGTCCTGAAATGACCTGAGAACAGATGGGGACTGGGGCATAAGAGCGGGGAGTGCCAAAACAAAGCATCTCAAAGAGACAGCGTAAATAAATACAATCCATGTTTATTCAGCTATGGCAGAACTACAGCATTTTATCCAGAAAGTGGAAATAAATTCAATTCCCTTCTCTGCACAAATGCATTTCAAGCCATATCTCCCACATCCCATGAGAATACAGTGACTCTACATACTCTGAAATGGGTGATCTTGCCTGTTTTCTCAGCCAGACCTATTTTACTTAGTACAGCAACTGGACACTCCTGGCAGAACGCGAGAAGCTGGTGGCCTGTGCGCCATGCAGATGCCCAACCACCACACACACAAACTCGAAAAAAGAAACAAAAAAATCATCACACTTCACGTCATTCTTTCATTCCTGCTCTATGTTTATGACAATATCATGTTTTTACATAAAGTACAAAGGGACTGCAAAAAAGGAATTGAAGGAAATTCAGTTTAAAAAGTATTTAAAGTCCAATGGCAGGTCACTTATCTGAGAAGTGAAAAAAACTTGACTGCACTTAGTATTTGAAACTGGGAAGAAAAGAGACTGCAGTTTGAACTTGTTCCTTTTCTCCACATTCTCCAAATCCTTCACTTCATTACTCATTGCAGATTGAAACCTTTTCATCGTGCACTCTCTGTATCTAAATAAACAGGCTCTTTGTGTCCACTCACTGCCTTTTTACGAAAAAGCACCAACCCTAATGGCTGTCTAACCTTATGCACAAGCTGTTTCTAATGTAAACTGGCAGACACCACAATGATTTTGCTATATATTTTAAGAAAGAGCTGAAAATAATACATTACTTCATTAAGAGATTTTTTTTTCCTGCATCATAAGTAGCATCTTCAGTGGCATAATTCACTAAATTCACATAATTTAGGTAAGATTTTTTTCCCCCTTCCAATTATTCAACAGAAAACAAGCATTTGTAAGTCACTCAATTGCAATTCTTGGCAGCCAGCTTAGACAAGTCAGTATAGGTATTTGCAAATCCTTTTGCTTTTATGCTTTATTTTTTCCAGACCAGACCTAATGAAATGCAAAGACAAAAAAAAAAATCTTGATATTTAATATTTTGTGTATTGCACTTTACAACTTTTCAACAGTGTAATAAGATTAAATAGTATTGCCAAATGTTAAATCTATTCCATCATTACAGTGACACACATGACATAAATAATAAAAATTATTTCTTCAAAAGTATTAATGGGGATGAGGTCACACACATACCTTTGTATGTTCACAGTCTTCTCATATTGGCATATTTACCTACTGATGAATTTGTAGTGAGTCTCCAGTGATTTTTAAGCATTGCCTCCCATTAACAGAGACAATTTACTTCCTTATTGCTCACCTAGATATCACAGCTCTTCTATTACAAGTTCAAGTTTCTATTATAAACCATTTTTTCAACTTAAGGGAGAAAGGAAAAAGCTAATGCTTTTTTTTCCCTTTAGACTAAGGAAGGAAGAGCCTCAAGAGAGGTTCTTTCATGAAAAGAAAAAAAATATCCCTGCAAAGAGTAATCCTCTTCACTAGTTTGCTCCATTGGTGACCTTTAGAGAGATCTACCAAAGCTAAAGAGACGCTTAATTAGCAGAAAGGGCAGCTGAGAGAACAGGTAGCATGAAGAAAAAAGCTTTTAGTCTTAGGATGAGAATTTTTGAAAGAGGGATGAAATCCTAAGACTGCTTCATAAATGTTGGATACTGGAATTCATCACTTTGGTTTAGCTAAAGATAGAATTAGCCAAGAGAGACATCCTATTCTGATGGAATTGCATAGCAGGAATGATGCTCCAGTTAAAGGGAAAAACATCTCATGAAGCACACAAGGAAGAGATTTGTTATTGAAATTTTTACATAAAACTGTTACTGTTCCGACGCTCGCTAAGTATGGTTCTAGAAGCTGTCTTACTAACTTCAGTAGCAAAAAATATTTCTCTCCCCTTGATTTTTAAAATGTTTTATGGGTAATTCAAACAGATTAGTCATGTGACTATGACCTGTTGCGAACTATAGTCCTCTACAATATGTAACTTGTAGATGAAGAGTGTAACCAAAGTTTCCTCCCTGAAAAGCATCATTGCAGCTGCAGAAAAACAACCTGAAGTAACAGAAGAGAAAAAAGTCTAGATCCTGACAAGTTCTTATGTTCAAACATATTTACAGCTGAAGAAAAAAACATGACTCCTATCTAGACAGAACATTTGTAAAAAGCCTATCATTAAACAAGGTTCAAATAATTCTATACAAACAGATGTAAACCTATCAAGCACTCATGAAAAACTCCACTGTGTATTGTTATCTCCATGTTTATTCCGTGACTATCAGCCTCTTGAGAGGCTCAAAAAGCAGTAATGTTGTTTCATTTTTAAATCGTCTTTATGAAATTGTTTTTATAACTATAGTGGTATAGTACCATGGATGTTTTCAAATATCTGTGTTTGCATTCACTCAAAAAAACCCTTTGTAATTTGTATATCAAATCGGAATGCAACTTACTGCAGACATTTTAGAGATCACCACTCAAACCTCAGACACCCCTTCCTCATTCATCTCCACCTTTTTTTTGCAGGGGCATGGGGGAGAAATCCTCTGACAGATATTTTTCCAAATAGCCTTAAAGAACGTGCTTCCTTAAACCCAACATGCAACATGAGATAAAGTAGTGAAGAATCGTTATCCAAGATCCTCAACGCCCTGATGCCACACTTATAAAAACAAGATGTTAAAACATCATTTTATTTTGTCATTGGTCTAGAGTATAATTCTAAAAAGTAAGAGCTACTGCACAATGATGCTCTGATCCTGCAGTTAACACTACTGTGAAGAAGCTCCAAGAATCATTTAGAACTTGCTGAGAGTACAAACACATCCAAATTACCAACAAGGTAAAGAAGGACTGGGCTGTACTTGTTGGGATGTACTTGTTGGGATGCACTATGACCCCAGGATTTTATGTGCACATCACATCTTTACCTGCAACAGTTTGCACTGGTTGCCAGTCCTAGGTGCATGCAGAACACTAACTGCAGGAAAACTTTGCATCCATTTTGCAGTGGTGAGCTCTAGAGAGTGCTCAACTGTCTAGACAACTGGTGGACAACTTCAACTGCGGTTCCGTCAGGAGGGAAACCACTTTGAGTCCACCAGTACTATGCTCAAGTGTACCCCACAAGGCAAATTTGTGCCAAAAACCCCATCCTTGACAGTAACTCAAACTAAGTACAAAGAGCCATGCCAAAAATACTGAAGGAACTAGCTTTTCTCATTAGCACAATTCACTTTTGAATTTTACCTCTACAAATAAACTTCACTCTGAGACAATGATCTTTCACGAACCTTGCTAACAATTAGGGTGAAGTGGAAGGAAAAAAAATAAGGAGTATGGGATCATTTGAGCTTCTGTTGCTTCCACAGGCATGCCACCTAGTATTACAAATTAACAGGAATGTAATAAGCCAGTGAAGTCAGCAAAGCAGCATAACCTGAGTAATACAGCCTGAAACAGAATACAGAAAAGAAAAGAAAACAAAACAAACCCATAGTTTGTCAGGCAATCAGAAAAAGCTCAAGGCCTCACAACATGCCAGTGACACCGCAGTAGCCTAGGAAGAGCTGCGGCCCAGAATTATCACTCTGTTCTCTACAAGACAGAGATCCTGGCCATTCCAGGGTTAAAGAGAGAGTCTGTACAGACTCTAACTGTATGGTTATCCTCTGGGAAAAGCGAAGCAGGAATAGAAACAGGACCTTGAGGCAAGGTTCTCACACACTCCAGCAGACTTACGGGTTTTACCAGCAGAATGCATTATTAAGTCTACCTGCAGAAGAGTTAAAGCCTTATTTAAAAAAAAATATAATGAAAAACCACATGCACATAAAAATACAGAGGAATTGCATACATGAAAGAACAGTGGGAAATGGACCCCCTCTATGCCTTACCATAGAACACCAAATCACACAGGCTTGAAATCCTTTGATTGTGAAACCCTGTAAGAAATATTCCTCTGTACTGGTTATAAGGCTCTAAATCACCACTGAATCAATAATCAGCAATTTTTTGTTTCTTTAAAATACAGTGAAACCTTCTGATAGCTACAAAAGGCTGTGCAGCACCATTAGACTGGCTAGAAACCCGTAACAGGGCTCCTGAAACTACCCAGTTACTTTTGTGAGGAAAACAGCAGCAGTACTGTACGGAATATTTTTTAAATCAAATTTAATCTCTTCTACAAATTTGTTTATTCTTCAGCATAAATACCTACTACCTCTCACTTGATGCACCCATACAAAACCCTGTATGATGTTCTCTGGGACCAACTACTCATCCCAGTAGCACAACAGGATTTTTAGCTCAGAATTACTAAGTGTTCCCTCCCTACAGATAACCTCCCTTCAGAGTTGTGTTTGGAACAAATACCCAGTAGCAAGTCCTAATAATTCATAAGCGTGTGCCATTTTCATACGTTCCGCCGTACGTTCAGAAAACACCACCCGGAGATGAGACAAACATTCTCACCCCGTGATGTCCCCACAACCCCACACATCCTCACTCTTCATCGTTTCATTCAGGCACACAGCGGCCCGGGGAGCGACCAGCGCGGACGGGCAGGCTGCCGGCCCCACCTGCTGGTGGCTACCAGCATCGTTTCATCGCCAAAATGCATTTTAAGATGGACGGATTCTTAAATCCGTAGTTTTAGTTCTTCCCTAAATTCTAAAATGTTTAGTTAAATATGATGGGAAGTTCTCGGGAGAGTTTCTCCAGTATTCAAGGTATTACCATTTTACATTTCCTCTGAATAAAACCCACTCCATTTTTAATAAATAAATATTTTAATAATTTAATATTGAAATTATTTTAAATAATTTAGATAATTAAATCTAAATAAGGTAATGATTGAAAGTTGTGTTTCATACAATGAACAAAATATGGAGCTGATAAAGTTATTTAAGCTAGCAAATTTTCAGGACTGTTTTTGCTTGAAAGTTACCAAATTACTACCCCAGAGACTTGAGGGGGACAAAAAGAGGAACAAAAGCATTTAAGTAGGTGAGGATAGAAATGCACAGCCACCCAAACTATAAAAAACCCAGGCTCTTTCCAAGGAAGTTACCAAAAAAAGTCAGACATGAAGCTGTTATGCAGTAACCATGCTGCTTGTTCACCTGTGTAATGAGATGCACTAAGTGTCTCAAGTTAAATCAGCAGGGAAGTTGGTAAAATACGATGAAGGAACAACAATAAATAACACCAAAGCATTCCACGCTAATCAGGAATAATTACGGAACATTGCAGTCCCCAGTACTGTAAAAAGCAGGTTTCTCTATTGTCTAGAAACTGAAAAGAATAAATTAACTTTGGCTGGATAAAAAACGTTTATCTTTTTCCATTGCAAAGACAGCCTTGAAAAAATAAAATAAAAAAAAATAGGGCTGTGACAAGTGGTTACACAGCAGCTCTACTGAGTAAGCTCAGTAACCTTTGCCATACTCTTAAAACCTCCAACAACAGTTTTCTGTACTATCTCCATATACTTCCTACACAATGCATTACACAATCTATCTACCCTTTCAGTCACAATTTGTATTCACAACGCCCAAATTAAACCTCCTCCTTCTTAATTTCTTCTTTGTCCTGCATAAAATGGATCTGTTTGCAGCAACCTTTCTATTTAATGGAACACTGCTACCCAGGCTTCCCCAAAGTGTTCTCTTCTCCAGACAAAAAAAAAAAAAAAAAAAAAAAAAAAAAAAGAAGAGAAGAAAGAGAATCAGGTCCTTCAACCTTTCCTCCCTAGACTTCACATGTTTCTTCATTCCTTCCCTCTGAACTTTCCCTAGCTGGTCCAAATCTTGCAGAAGTAGAACCAGTTCTTCAGTGTGATTGCACTGCTAATTGATGCTTTCTCATCCATTAAGCTGCCAGTTCCCTTCTATAATAATTGGAGCTTAACCAGTCACACACCTCTGCAGATCTTTCCTTCATAAATGTAGCTGTGTTATATTTGACCTTGAATTACACCTTAGTGCAGGCTGTTTCTCCCATTTGTTGAGACTGTGTTCTGTGCTCCACCCTCCTGCCTACCCTTCCAGTTTAGCACTGTCTGCAAATTCTAACACTGTATATTTTACTCCTTCACCAGAATTAACAGAAACACTGAACATGAGCAGATACAGAACGAAGCCTTGCAGAATCCCAGTTTGACACTGAACCAACCCTAAAGAAGTTTCCAACCACTTGTTCTCACACTTTTCAAGAGGCTTAATCTAAATCAATACACTCAAAATAAAATAATCCACACTTCATTCACAATCAGTTAGTGCCTCTTCACACCTCATCACAGCAGAGAAAGGAAGCTCTTTGCACCTCATTACTAATTAAGTACAGCTCACAAATTGATGTACATTAATCTAAGTTTTTTCCTAGTTGCTTTTGAGAACATTAACATAAAACATAAAAAGATTTATTGTGTTCAATATCCAGAAATCTATTCTTCTATCCGCACAAGCTGTTACAGTGTTCTCAAGGAAATCAAATGTATCTGTATTTGAAAAATCCAAGCTTTTGTTACTGTGCCTACAAACAGATTGCTTTTTGCAGTTGCTTAAACTGTAAAGATTTAACTTATACTAATTAGGAAAAATTTTTCTGATGCTGACAGCATTAGATGTTCTCTTAGATCAGTTCTACATATGCATGGACCACAAGAATGAAGATATAATAAGCACTAAATAAATGTGGTGTCATCTTGAAACTAAACATAAGCAAGAAAGACTGCACTAAAATTGGTCTGTTAACCTCCATTCTTTAATAATAAAATGTTTACTGCAACCAGTGCCCAAAGCATGTGTTCCAGAAAAGGAACATTGAAACAGACCTGCCAATTCCAACTGCACTGAAGTAACAGCATGCATCACATGCACACTCAGTGTATCACTGAAAAGTTAAAAGAATACTTCAGAAATTGTAAATGTAATAAACATAAAGGACAAAAGAAAGTCTCCTTAAACCACCCACAAAAGGATGTGGTGAAGGACCATCAAAATAAAACCCAGTATCATGTCCACAATTTCAGAAAGTTGTTTTTGTTTTAATAGGTTATATTTCATAGAGAGAGCAATTTAAAAATTCTGACAGTATACAAAATGTGAATACCAAGCAAGTTAGAGGAGTTAGAATAAAAGTGGGAGATAATATTGGGCCAATGTCAATCGGACCTTTTACTTTAAGCATTATAATTTCACATTATTTTACTAAAAATGAAAAATTGCAAATGTGTTCTATTTATTTAACATAGAATAGATGAGTTAAAGCAGACAGAAACAACGGAAAATTATTCAAGATGACAGATCTACAAAGAAATCTGCCATTTGGTAAACCAGCTGGTCGTAATTAGACTCGGATTCATTTTTGAAGGGAGGACACAAAATCTTCAGTAATCAAGCCAGTTAAACCAACATGCACGCTAGTTACAAAAAGACCTAGCAAATGCAAGATCCTTTTTCCTCTTCACAAGGAATAAGAACACTTTTCTTCATGGTTTCTAAACCAATTCCATGTTTGAGAGAGGCAGCATCTTGTTTCAAGAGTGGAGCTGGCAAGTTCCTCAGAGAGCTATCTCCTCAAGAACTGACAGAAATCATGAAAGCTTTTATCTTTAAGACTCTGATCCACAGCTGGATCTACCATGCAGGGTAAGAGTAAGTCATTTATAAACAAATAGCACCCTGATCTCCTTTTACGTTAGCACCCAGCAGAGGAGGGGAGAACCGACTCAGCAAGTACTGGGTCTTGACAGGCTTTGCACGTAGTACAGCTGATGACCCATTACTAAAACCAAAGAATTACAGTACGCTTACAGTAGTGCAAAACGTGTAAAGTGGTGTCCAGCCTTCACTGGTCCACAAAAAACTGAGAACTGAATGTGCCACTGCTACACTTTCTTCTCCCCGTTGTACAGGTCAGAAATAACATCCTCCTGTAGCTTCAAACAAGCTTATGAACCATTAAATTAAAACATCCAAAACACAAAATTTGAAGATGAACAGTGGTTTTAAATGAATGCAATTGACGAAGAAATATTGCTACCAAAATATTATGCAATTTAATGCCAACTTCTACTTCACTGTAAAAGTATTTCCAAGAGTTTTTTATGAAGAAGTTTGGTTTTATTAACACTCTTATTACACTTCACTGAATCCATTCACCTACAATTTTACTTGCATTTTCTGCTTTGTCCATAGTAGGCTCAACAAATCCAAATCCAGTTACTTTAATAAAATTTGAGGTAGATTTTGTCATAAAGCTTTTCATAATTGAAGACACAATAAGGAAGAAACTTCTCAGGCAACAACTAAAGCTCCAGCAATAAAGGATTACTTAAATATCAAGCTTAGCAGCAACAGTTTTATAAACAAGTGGAGTATAAACAAATAAAATTATAAATTTAGCATAGCTTTAAAACTACAGAAGAACCTAGACTTAAAATTATTTTCAGAAAATAATACCAGGTCATCTAAATCCTTATTATACAATGCTAGAATGACCCTAATCTAGTATGAAAATTCCTCCAAAATGCCAAGTTGACACCAGCAGTGTGGAAATGCAGAGTGTAATCCTCCACAATTTTTACCTTAGAAAGCAAAAGGGCTTGAATTGCCCTTGGAAATCTTATATATCACAAAATTACAGTGTTCTTAGCCTCCCTTCTCCAGGGGATTTCAAGGCCCATTTGAAAAAAAAAGAAAGGAGACTTTCAGAGAAGACTCCAGCTTCTCAGCACACAGTAAGGAAAGTGATGTGATAAGACCACACACATTCCCCATATTATTACCTGGCTCTCCAGGTTTGCAATTCACACATCACCACTTGAGAAGATCTGACCCCTGTTGCTGAAAGAGAGAGGGGTCTCCTCTCACACAAACCACTTACTCTGGGCCAAGCATCCTCTCACCGAGCTGGTGCATTTGTGTAAAACAAGTCACCTTGCTGAACAGAGAACACTGTAAGGAACTGGGAATAAAAGGGGGTAATTTCCTGCCAGCTAAAAGCTGAACCTGTTCAGAAAACATGGTCTAAGCACACATCAAAGAGAGTACAAGGGAGCTTCTCTGACCACACAGATGGAAGAAAGAGGAAGAAGGAGGTCCTCCCTGTTTCAGAAGTGGTAAATTATGAGACTGGCTCAGAGGTAACACTAGACATCAGCAGCTGCAGGCTAGCACAGCTGTTGACACTATGGCTGGATTGCTGGAAGCCAGTCCCTTCCATGCTGTTAAACACAGGATTTGTGGCAGGTGTGCTAAGAGACCACACAGTTCTTAACATCAAAAGCCTCCAGTGCAGGAAGAGCATTACGCTTAAACACTCTTTAGTAGAGTTCTAGGAAAATCTTAGCTATTGCTTCACTTTTAAAGACCCAACCCATATTAGCTTTGGCCAAAAATAAAGTCACTGTGCTAGACTAAGATGAAGAGCATATCAAAGTCAATAACACAGTGATCAGGAAAAACATATTGTAAGCTACCCCAAAGGAAAATTTTTAACTGCCTCCTGAAATACTTCAAACAACAATCCAGACAAAAATACATACATATAACATGATTCCCTTCCTGAGTGCACCTTTTAAATTATGAAGTGGGTGCTGGCTGGGTCAACAGTACCAGAGAGAACACAGATATAAATGTATTTCAACTTGGTAAGAAATGGTTGAATGACTTGAAAAACAAAAATCAGTCCAGGATAGAAGCTTCCTCAGCTAATATAGGTAATGAATTTCCCCCCTATGCCTTTGTGGCTTATGAGGGAGCACTATTGTTTCACGTCCAGAATCCAAACCTGTCTGCACACATCGGTATGAACTCAGGAATTTATATCACTTACAAGTGAAATTACCGACCAGCGCTCTAGGTAACAGTAGCAATCCAGCTGCATCTTTTATCTCCCAAAACACGAGTGCTAAAATGTATCTAAATAAAATAACAAGAGGGATGAATATTTTACATTTTTTAAATCCACCAGCTACCATAGGAGTTCTAATACAGACAAAACACTGGCTGGATCCAATTGAAGCCATAGCATCATGAAAGTTAAAGTGAATCTAATCAACACGATGCTGAAAATGGGGTAGCAGCTGGTTCATCTACATTAGGACTCCCAGTGCTGCCAACACCAATCAGTATTAGGTCATCATTGTAATCTTTTTGCCAATCCAGGGACAACCACGATTTCTATGTTGCAACAATACTAACGGAAGCGAGACAATTCGAATGTAGTACCATCAAAGCATTTATAAATGGAAACTGTTTTTAAAGGCACAGTGTTGATCTCATACCATGGTGGGTTGTAGAAAGCACTTTAACATCTCCATAGGAAACTGAATGGTGTAGTTGTGGTACACTTAGGCATGTCTGTGCTACTTTTAATCTGATAAAACACTTTGTAATTGGTCAAAGCACAACCATCAACTTGCATTAATGACAAATACATGTTCCAGTGAATCACAGATACCAATTCTGTACGATGAGCTCTGTTACCATGTCTTCATTGCTAGTACCACAGGCTGGACAAGACACACACTCATTTCAAATTCTAATCAACTGTGCCAAAAATATTCAGCAATTCTCTACCTGCAAACAGAGATGTATTTTTCAGATGCATTTTTCAAACGAGACTTGTATGTTTCAGCACAAAATTATGAACGTGTTTCGGCCAGAAAACCCCTATCTATGTTTCCACTAGAGTACGTAGGTGCTGCTGGCTGCTGCTGTTTTAGGGGAGGGAGAGGGGCCAGAGGGCGGGTACAGGTGCCGAGCTGCCCAGGGAGGTAACGCTGGCAGTCCCGGCGCCCTCCACGCCTCCACGCCTGCACCCCGCGGCCCGCCGCCCCGCACCCCTTCCCCACCACCTCAAATCCCCGGAGAGGCGGCGGGGTGCAGCTGGCAGCCTGGCTCCACCTCGGGAAGGGGAGGAGCAGGGGAAGAGAGGGAAGGGTTGTGCCCCCACCCCGACGGCCGCCCCAGGGTCCCGCCGCGCTCGGCCCCGCCTTTCCCCGCTCCCGCAGAGGGCGGGCTCTCCTCCCGCTTACCCGCCGGTGGTGGTGGGCGGCGGGCGGCGGTGTTGCCCCGCGACCTCGAGGCTCTCGCCTGCCCCGGCCCCCACCTCCTCGGTGCCCGTGAGCGCCGCCTCTNTCCCCGCCAGCGGCCCGCCGCCGGCCGTGCCGGCCACCTTCCCTGCGGGGCCGGCTGCCGCCCCGCTCAGGCTGCATGGCCGGGCTGCGCCCTTCCCCCGCTCCGCCTGTGGCCGGGCCGGCCTGTGCCGCGCCGGTCCCCGCCTACTGCCGGAAAGAGACCGCAGGCGGAGGGCGAGAGCAAAATGGCGGCGCCGAGCGGCGCCCGCGCCCTCAGCAGCTCCCCCTGCCTGCGGCGCCGGCGGCCGGGCCGGGAGCACCGCTGAGGGTCGCGGCAGCGGGTCCGGCCTCCGCAGCGGAGGGAACCCGTGGTCTGACCGCTCCTCCTGGGGCGAGCGCGAGCCCGTGTGCCCTCTCAAATCTCAACGAGCAAGGAGTGAAGAACAAATAGCTTTCCACATGTATTTCAAACAAACAAAAATGCATTTAATGTTTGGAAAACAGCACTCTTGGCTAAAGCCATATGAATCATAGAATCATTTAGGTTGGAAAAGACCTTTAAGATGACCAAGTCCAACTGTAAACCTAACATTGCCAAGTCCACCACTAAACCATGTCCCTAAGTGCCACACCTACATGTCTTTTAAATACTTCCAGGGATGGTGACTCAACCACTTCCCTGGGCAGCCTGTTCTAGTGCTTGACAACCCTTTTGATGAAGAAATTTTTCCTAATATCCAATCTAAACCTCCCTTGGCGCAACTTGAGGCCGTTTCTTCTCATCCTATCGCTTGTTACTTGGGAGAAGAGACTGACACCCACCTCGCTGCAACCTCCTTTCAGGTAGTTGTAGAGAGCAATAAGGTCTCCCCTCAGCCTCCTCTTCTCCAGACTAAACAACCCCACTTCCCTCAGCTGCTCCTCATAGGACTTGTTCTCCAGACCCTTCATCAGCTTTGTTGCCCTTCTTTGGACATGCTCCAGCACCTCAATGTCTTTCTTGCAGTGAGGGGCCCAAAACTGAACAAAGTAATTCGAGGTGCAGCTTCATCAGTGCCGAGTACAGGGGGACAATCACTTCCCTAGTCCTGCTGGCCACGCTATTTCTGGTACAAGCCAGGATGCTATTGGCCTTCTTGGCCACCTGGACACACTGCAGGCTCACATTCAGCCAGCTGTTGACCAACACCCCCAGGTCCTTTTCTGCCAGGCAGCTTTCCAGCCACTCTTCCCCAAGCCTGTAGCATTGCATGGGGTTGTTGTGACCCAAGTGCAGGATCCAAAGTTAGCTTTCTGCAGCAAATGAGGGAAAAAGCCACCGAGCCCCGGCTGACAGGGTGTAGCACACAAGCCTGTGCTACATGAAGCGCATGCTGACTCTGCAGCCTCTTGAGGAGCATCTTGCTCTAAGGACACAGAGCAAGGACACGGGAACAACCGTAGAGCTAGACTCATTTGTCCTGCTCTGCTTGAACTAGGTGGGCACCCGTGTTGTCCTCAGGAAAGTTCACCAGTTCCCTAAGAGCAGGCTTGCCTGATTGCTCTTGAGCACACAGGCTGTTATTTGACAACACAGATTAAAACACTGATCTGGTTTTGAAGGGTTTTTAAATCCAGTAGTCCTTACCGCAAAATGTGACCAAAACTCCCGTCCTGAAATCATGGGCTATAGTGCCTCTGCGCTACTACCAGTGGTAAGGGCTGCTTAGTTCTGGGGCATAGCGTGCAGCAAATCAGTAAATTATCTTTGGATGACTCCAGTGCAACACAAGCAAATAAATCAAGTAGCAGGGAGCAGCACTGGCAGGCATGTTGCAAAGACATCTAAACAATCCCTTGTGCAGCCAGCACAGGTCTGGCAGACCCAGTGCTAAGCTAGAGCTAATAAAACCTGGTGAACCCAAGCTGTGCCTGCATCTGTGGTGCAATTAATCAGTGACACAAACAATCTGCCTGCAGATAACTGTAAGCTGACTATATGTACAAATTTAACAACTCACATTAATTAATACTTACAGCTAGATTGAAAAAAATATCACCAATATTTGGCAACAAATAGCAAATATCATTACAATTCACAAGTGTGAAGTTCATGCATCAATAATTATGAGACAGACAGCGAAGTCATGATACTGTACATGTGCATTTTGATGTTGTAATTTAATTTTGATCTCCCTATTGTTATCATCTCTTATGATAAACAATTAATATAAATTATGTTACCATAGCACACAGAAGTCCCACTCACAGGCACTGTTGCCTTGAGTGATACACAAATAGAGAACAAAAGGTAACACCACAAAGTGTTAACACAGACCTATGAGACAAAAGATAATAGACTATGAAGAGATGATGAGAATGGTCAACATGCCAAGAAGAGATCTTTGCATACTAGCAGCTTAGCTACTGTCAATTTTTACAGGCATCACAGTAAAACAGCCCATTAGAGAGGGAAGGTTTTGCATTATGATAATGAGAGTGCTTTTTATTTAGAAATTAATTATAGTTTCTATACCATATTACCAGTGCTCCTCCCGCCCATGTCAGTTCAAGCCAAGAACAATTGTGTCAGGAGAACAACAATTTCTGCTTCTCCTGTTGCTCTGAAGTCTGCAATCCACAGGGGGCAGCTTCAGCAGTCTTTCGTACTAAATCCTAATATTAGGGAAGGTAAGCAACCTAAGAGGAGGACACACTTGCTACCTATGGCAAAAGACAAAGCATTACAGGCCACAGTGTCCAGGCAATTTCTAGTCTCCCCTCTTCTGAGAAAAGTGTCATCTTCTGGCAAAACAAGGCAGAAAGTTCAAACAATCTCCTATAATCATCCTAAGCAGCTGTTCAACCCCAGGTGCTAGGCAAATGTAGAAGTTAGTAGAGGCTTATCCATGTGCCTGACATTCACAGCTGGTGCCTTTTTAAGACCATCTTTACCCTTTGCTGAAGTCTTGCAACTTGCAAAAAAGTCATGAGCCCTGACAGTGCTTCAGGTACATTAGCTGTCAAGACCCAGAGCACAGCCCTCTTCTAGGAGCACTGTTGGCTATGTTAGAGTTTAGCTGTCTGAGTCCAAGGTCAGCTGCTCTGCTGATAAGACCTGTTGTGCAGAAAGCTAGAAACAAGAACCTCCCTCTCCTTTCCCCTGGGAGCTGCTTTTAAGCTGAGGTTGTACCGCTGGCCTTCACCTGTGCTACATTGCAGCTGGGCAGCAGCTACATCTACACCTGGTCTCCTACCTCCTCGATCCTGACTCTGGTCCTGACTCAAACCTGCTGGCTGGGCTTCCTGGCTTGAGCTCGGGACCTGCCTCATCACTACAGACTTGCTGTGTGATCACGGGACTATGTCTGACCCTGATCACTGTCTCTGGCCCTGATCACTGTCTCTGGCCCTGATCATGAACCAAACGTGCTGCTCCACACCCTGCTGCTTCTTCATGAGGTCTCTGCTCCCACCTGCCTTGGTATCGTGCTCCACCCGTGGCTCACCTTCCCTTGCAGAGCAGCCAGCCCTCACTGCCCCCTGACATTGCCACACTAAACCCATTACCACACCACCACGCTTAAAAATTTAATCACACAGAGCTGTTGATGTGCAGAACAGCTGTGCTGACTGTCCACAGAAAAAGAAGCACAAGCCACGTGAGGTAGCAGAGACACACAGATTCATCTCTCACAGCTCAGCTACTTATTACAGCCATGCAGCTGCTCCACACACCTTTGTTTCACATTAAATGAATTCCTACACTTCAAGGTTGTATAAAGATTTGTAAAGCCAGCACGCCCAGCCATCACGACTGCTCTGACTTGGGGGAAGTCTTTGCAGAATGTAGAACCAGAATGAAATTTCTTTACTTGCATGGGGCTCATTAGGACTGCTGTGGCACTTTAGCTATTCTTGGCTGCTAGACTGGCTCTGGAGGCTGTAGAGAGCCAAGTGTACAGATGGTGAACATTCATATATTATGATTATTACTAGGCTGCAAGGCCAATACATGACTAGAATCCTGTTGAGTTAGGTTCAATATACGTTGTGTATAAACAGAATACAGATGCACAAACATCTAAATATAAGACAGGAGATGACAGACACACACAGATGGAGGAGAACCATTTTGGGTAGTACGATAGACAGTGGTCTCAGCATTCATCACAACAGGAGATAATTGTTAGGGAGGGTTTGAAGAAGAAAGATGATATACTCCTGTGGATATTTAGGAGACCTGAGACAAAAGTGAAGGAAACAATGAAAGCAAGTAAGAGGACAATGAAAGAAAATAAGATGCTTTTCTGAAAATTCAACAAGTGGCTATAAAATATTGATGTATTCAGCTGATGAGAGAAAGGACCCAACTACCTGGTATAAAAGATCGATGATGACATCTGGGAAAGGGATAGGCTGTGGAAGCTTGCAGTTAATAAAAGACACTTGCCAAGACCAAAAAAAATAATGTTCTGAGAGTTAGGATGAAAGATGAAAACACAGAGAAGTGGTGTGGATGGATAGGGAGGACCATATCATAGAGATCTGATGCAGAGAGAATCCTAAAGACTTAGAGTTGGACTTTAATAGGTGATTTATGTGATAATTTTAGCTGAACCTGTGTCTGCTTTGAAAAAGGGGATCATCTTACCAGTTTTATACTGGCTAGATACCCAATAAACAAGCTGTTAATAATTCATCTTTCATTTCTGACTTAAAAAACTAACTATTTGACTATTCCGAAGTTCCACAGTCTAGCAAGATTAAGCATCAAACAAGTGATTAGCATCATCTGATGTGATGGAATGACTCAAACCCCACCAGATATCTGTGAAAGAACCAAATTGCCTAATTCAGGCATGCATTCACTGGGACAAGAAAACAGCAGTGAAGAATATAGGAAGGGGTGGACATCAGAGGCGTGTATGCATGAATAAAGTGACAGTGGTGCCATTTCCACCTTTCGCTGCTTATGCAAGTATTAAATTGTTTTTGTTACATTGTTTGTCACTATTGTCATCCATTGCTGCTTCCTCTTCAGTTTACTCCTTTCTATCCTCAACCCTACCATTCACTCACCCAAACTACCCAAACTGCATTCCCACGCCTCACCCAATCGGTCTCCTCTGTCCTGAGATCTCCCAGTAGAGAAAAGTCTTCCCTGCCTAACTTATTTTTCCACAAACATCTTCTTGGCCTTGCCTGCTTCCTTAACTCAGATTCCCCCTCAATTGCCCCAAGCACTTCTAACACCTAGTTGTTTCCCGCTGCCACCATGCCAGCGTGCTTTCTAACTCCCCATGCATCCTCAGTTTCCTCTTACTCTCTTTCTCTTGGTGACTTCTCCAAATTTTCCAAAGATAATTTCTGAAATCTTGACATGTCTTCTACATAGTACTGTAGGAAACAACACAGTGACTCACTGTCTTATTGCACTGCAAACTTTAAATGTCTGTCTTTAAGAATATGCAGAGTATGTCCTAAGGTATTCAAAATATAAGAGCTGGCGTGATTAACTGTCTTAAGAAAAAGTAGTTGTTTTGATTGCATTTAGAAATGTCATAAGATGCCAGAGTACATTGTCCTAAAATGTATATTTGTGGGTTTTTTTTATGCTCACAATGGTAGAAACCATAATCAAAATGCAAAAAGAGAGCACAAATAATTTGATAGATTTTTTTACAAATGTTTTATGGTAACTCTAATGAAAGTCTGCGCTATTTAATGAGCTGATTTCTTTTTCTGTTTTTTCCTTTGATCTTTACAGCTGTCTCCAAAACAATATTTTTGAGTACAGAAAGCAATATGCAGCAGTGCTAAGATCCTGATGACAATACACCAAGAACAAGAATGGAAGTAAATTTATTCAGCAATTCTACTGTTGTAAACAGTTCATCCATCAACCATAAGCAGTTGGAAGGGCATAGCCTCTGGGAAGTCATTACTATTGCCACTGTAACTGCAATTGTAAGCTTAATAACCATAGTGGGAAATATTCTTGTAATGATATCCTTCAAGGTTAACAGTCAGCTCAAAACTGTCAACAATTATTACTTGCTCAGTCTTGCCTGTGCAGATCTCATCATTGGAGTGTTTTCTATGAACCTTTATACGTCCTATATACTCATAGGCCATTGGTCTCTTGGAAGCCTTGCCTGTGACCTGTGGCTAGCACTGGACTATGTAGCTAGCAATGCCTCAGTAATGAATCTCCTAGTCATCAGTTTTGACAGATATTTTTCCATCACAAGGCCTTTAACTTACAGGGCCAAACGCACGCCCAAAAGAGCTGGCATCATGATTGGTCTGGCTTGGCTAATTTCCTTTGTGTTGTGGGCACCCGTAATCTTGTGCTGGCAGTATTTTGTGGGTGAACGAACAGTACCACCTGAAGAGTGCCAGATACAGTTTTTATATGAGCCCATTATCACCTTTGGTACTGCAATTGCTGCTTTTTACATTCCAGTGTCCGTGATGACCATTCTGTATTGCCGCATCTATAAAGAGACAGAGAAACGTACCAAGGACCTTGCTGAACTGCAGGGTTCAGAGTCTGTGGCAGAGTTTGAGATGATAAAGCCTCAGAAAGCTCTCCTGAAGTCTTGCTTCAGTTGCAAGCAACAAAACTTAGTCAAAAGAGAGAGGTGTCAGGCGTCCTGGTCTTCATCTAGTCGAAGTACATCAGCTACAGTGAAAGCCTCTCAGGCAGCGAGTACTTGTAATGACTGGGCTAAGGTTGACCAGTTAACCACTTGCAGCAGCTACGCATCTTCAGAAGAGGAGGATAAACTTGCCACTGATTCAGTTTTCCAAGTAACTTACAAGAGTCCATCTAAAGGTAAGGCAGAAGAGTTTAATGAGAGTACGGATATTGTTGTCAAAGACCAACCTGAAGAAAATGATTTTGAGAACCAGAAATACTTCTTGTCACCTGCCAAAGGCCACATACAAAAAAGTAAAAAATGTGTGGCCTATAAATTCCGGTTGGTGGTTAAGGCTGATGGCACCCAGGAAGCCAACAATGGTTGCCGTAAAGTAAAAATAACTCCTTGTTCTGCTGCTCTGTCAAAGGATCCTTCCATCAAAAGCATGGATCCAAATATAAATAACCAAATCACCAAAAGGAAACGGATGGTTCTTATAAAGGAACGCAAAGCGGCACAGACTTTAAGTGCCATTCTTTTGGCTTTTATCATCACATGGACTCCCTACAATATCATGGTTTTGATCTCCACATTCTGCTCTGACTGCATTCCCCTGACACTGTGGCACCTTGGATATTGGCTATGCTATGTGAACAGCACTGTTAACCCCATTTGTTACGCCCTCTGTAACAAAACTTTCAGGAAAACTTTTAAGATGCTGCTTTTCTGCCAGTGGAAAAAGAAAAAAGTGGAAGAGAAACTATACTGGCAGGGCAATACCAAACTGCCATAATTGCTCTTATATAAGGGATAAGGGGGAAAATAGATATTGATGTAACCTAGTAAATTGAGTGTAATTCTGCCTTTTCAAAGCTGTTGCTTTATATGTCTAGGGGTTAAAAAAAATTCTGCAGAAAAGTAAAATTTTGCATTAAAGTAGTGTGCTTGGGATAAAGAAGTCAGTGGCTGCTGTGAGCAACACTAGGCGTTTTTGAGTATGCAGTAGATCTGCATTAAAGCTATTATGTTTGGGGTCTTCTGTCTTTTCTTTCAGCCTGAGAATATGTAGAGTAAATTATAAACTACTAGAAATTAGAGTGGGATGGTCATCCACTCACCAGGTCAGGTCATGCAGTCTATCTCCCTGTAGTGCAGAACTGTTTCTTCCTATAGTTCCTTTCTAGTGTATTGTCTATTTACTTTTCAAAGTACCAAGCACTGGAGCTCATACTACTTCTGTTTTGAGGCATTTCCACCTGCTGTTGGAGTGAAACAAGGACTATTTAAAGGGGGAAGTGCTGTCATCCCCAATACTAAATGGTTAGGGAGGTTCATAATACTCCAAATGAACACACATATCATAGGAGAATGTAATACTGAGAAAATTTCCACTTTAAAGATTACTTTTGTGGAGACATAGGAAGGGCTCATAGTAGAGGAAATAGATAATGTATTTTGTATATGAAGAAGCCAGTCCCAACCTCAGTTCCATCATGCAAGTCACTGTCATCTGTAAAAAATGGTGATTGTTAGCAGATACCTCCAAATTTCTCCATTTCCCAATGCCTCTGAAGGAAATTTTGAAATTTTATGTGATAGTGACAATGGTACAAATCAGAACTGACTGTAAAGCATAATGGACATAGTCTATCTACTTTACAACGCAAGGACAGTCTTTTTTGCAATCTCATTTGTTGCACTTCCCCTTGCCCCAAAAGTTTCCGTTACTGATGGAATGATGCAGAAAGAGAGAAAAATACGCCCTGTGCATTTACCTATATATTATGAAACTATTATAAACAGTGACAGAATTGGCATCTCTGAAAGAAGAAGGATTTTCTTAAGTAATGTTTGAATATTTCTATAAAACTATTAAGGACACTTTGCACTTTCATAGCACTTTTTATCTTTAAATAGCCTTACAGATATTAGTCAACATCAGGTGTTTGGAAGTGTAAGTTATCTTCAGTCACTATCTTTTGGTCCAGCAGAACCATATCTCTTACAGTACTGGGGGCTGGAGTCAACCCCTCTGATGGCTGTGGCCTCTGGGACTGGGCTGTACTGGCCTAGTTACAATGAGCTGAGACTCTGGCCACTAGCTGAGGTTTGCTGGGGCTTTGGGTTTGTGATGAGGACACTTCTGTGGCAGGGTTGAACTGCATGTGCCTGTCTGATGTCTGTGTTAGATTGGCAGGAGTCCTGCAGCATTGACCAAGTGAGTGCGTAAGCGAGGGGCTGCCTTCAGCAGAAGGTCATTGGAACGGAGCTGGTGACCTGGCTCCGTGTGGTGGGAACAAACATGAAGCCTCAGAAAAGGCCACGAGAAAACAAAGTTAATGGCAACAGGAGTCATAAGGAATGAAGTCCTAAAGTAAACAAATGTTTATGAATAAATGAGAAAGATCTCCATGTACACAAAGTTCAGATACAGTTCTAGCCTTTCCATCAAAATTTGGGGTGAGATGCTCTGGAATATTAGTTTGGGCCGATCTTCATATTATATCTACTATATGCTTTAGTGGGACATTGCAGTGGTGACATGACCCAGTTGCACATTTCAGGGATTGTATTCATCATCCTGAACGTACCATTGCTCTCAGTGAAGTTGTTCGTATAATTTATTAAATTATCATCCCATCAAAATGTTTCCCTACAGATAAATAATTCCTCCATGTCATCAACCACAGTACAAGTAATTAATATTTTTTATCCCCAATCTCCATAGGGGAAAGTTGTGTCAGTGAAAGATTAGCAGTGTAGTAATGTAAAAATATGTTCTCTAAATTCACATGATTGATTTTGTAACACACCACACTGCACCTATTATTTTTTGTGCATTAGCATATGATTGCTTATTAAAGGAAAGTGTGGGTCTTTATAAAGACCCTTTCATCAGCTTTCCTCTGACACTATCCAGAGCTTTTCCTGTAACTATGTACAAGTTGGTTATTATAGTGGGTTTATTTTATATTACATTGGATCAGACATTTAGTAAACTGTGTTTGATTTTTAGCAAATGAATGTGTCCCTCTGCGGCACAAGCTGTAGTTAAAGGCAAAATTTATAACAGTTCCTGCTAGCTGCAGTGTTGTTGCTAAAGCAAAACATTGGCTTTTACTGAAATTAAATGGGATTTTTTTTTGTTGGTTTTGGCTTCTGTTGAACAAGAGTGTTCTGTAAATGTTTATGGACTCTGTGCTCAGTAAATGTATTAGAATACACGGTGATGGATGCAACAATGTTGGTTCAATGTAATTGTGAAGTATGTGCTCAAACTATGCTGCTAGCACTTCACTATCTGAGACATTACATGGCCAAACATGGGTACATTGTAAATACCTAGAATTATATAAAGAGGTGTGTGTTGCTTTATTGTCATATAGGATGTTTATTCTTAAAAAAAATCAAAACCACAAAAAGAAAAATGTGATCTTCATCAGAGTATCAGTTAGTACTTGATTATATTTTGTTTTCAAATTATAATTTGTACCTTTAAAAAGTGTTGTGGGACTTTTACAGTGTAGAATAATATTGCTATCTGCATTTCTGTCCTTTTAATGAACCTTTTACTGATCCTATGATTGATCATGGTCATGGTCATGGACTCGTGAAAAGATCTTTTTTGTAAAATTACATTTTATTTATACATAATTACATGTACATACATATATATGGATATGTATGTATGTATTATCAATATAAATGCATAAATATACATCCCTAACTAAGCTTTTCAGAGGCCCAGCACACTTTAATATTTTTGAATATTGAATTTTCCCACAAACTGAGGGGTATCAATTTTGTCTCTCCCTTTTCATACATACCAGCCTCCATATATATTCAAGACCCCCATAAATTATCATGTAACATTAATTTTCTGTAAATATATTTTATGTTTGTAGATAAATACTTGGAAGAGTTCCCAGAATTTTTAAACAGGTATAGAACACCTAGTTACAGTTGTACACTTTCTGTGACTACTTAGCTCAGAGTGAAGAGCTTTGCAAAGGACAGAAAGTCAAGACAGAACATAAATGCAGAGGGTTCCTCTGTAGAAAGATCCTGTTGAATTGAGGAAGGATGAAATCAAAAGGGTTATAGAGAAAATACTGGAAGAATCTGTAAAATATGATAGAGCATATTTTGCCACTAATTATATAATTCAATTGCTAATCACGCTTATCCTCCTCAACTATGCATGTCAATTAGTAACTGCTATTAACTGTTGAAAGTTATTTTTATAAGTGGATTTTTGTTCCTCATCTCTGTTGTACCCATAATAAGACCTGCACTGGGATATATGGACTTGAGTCTAGATCCAGAGACAGTGATGCACTTCAAGGCAAAATCCTTAATTGTACTTCCTTATCACCCTTTAGATATTGTTCCAGTTTGAGAGCTGAGTCTCATGAAAAGTCCCCATCTCTAATTTAATTATTCTGATCATTCTATCTCCCACATAGGGCTTTTCTCAGAAATCAGTGACATTGCCTCCTTGTCATATTTCATAGTTGACCTGAACATGTCAAATGAATTTAACTGATAAATCTTAATGCAAATGTAGCTAAGGATAGTCACATACCTGAAGTAATAAAAATGTCACTGGGATGTGGTAAGTATGTTAAATTTAAATGAGAAGTCATCACAACAATTAAAGAATCCCATATCAATCTGAAAGATGCTGCTTTCTCGTAGAATGCAGTTGTTATGAAACTGGATACCCAGTTTGAAACTGAATTGAATACCTGTGGACTTTTTTCAGATTCTGGATTTTGAATTTTGTAAGATGCTTCTTTACTTGTAGTAGGAAACACAGTTTCCAAATCACCCCTTCATAGTTTGGGATTCCCAAAGTCTTCATACTGAAGGAGAATTTTTGGATGCTTCTTTTTTAAAGTTACTCTGTAATTTTTAGGGGACATACGTACTTCTGCCTTCTCTGCATTCTTTGCTCTAGGAAAACAAACAAAAACCAGAATAGTGTAGCTTTCCTCTGATATTAATTTTCTTTGCTTTCTATAGAGATAGAAATAATATGAAGGAATCACTTGGGTGCAGTGAGAAACAAATACCTGTTTCCTCAGTTGTACAATACAATCAAGCTGGAGTTACCATTTGCTGTGACTTGTACATCCAGGTGCCCCTCTGTTGGAAAGGACTCTGTCCAAAAAAATCCATACTGCTTACACCTTTTTGATATTACAGAAGGGGTTTAAAAAAAAAAACCAACCCAACGCCCCACATTCACTACCTTTATGAGCTACAGACCATTACAGGTCAGAACTTCCCTCTGAAAGGCACCCCTGCAGTGTTTGCCTTGGGGACCCCAGAGGTTCCATCAACTCCTGAAATGCTCCTGTCAGCCTCTGGGTAGTCAGTGGCTTCTCCTTTTTGAAATGCCCTTCCAAACCTGAACTCCAAAAATGGATACTGTGTCTTTTCACTTAAACACTTGGCTTTCCTTCTACCAAATCAGAAAGAGGCCATTTATTTCTTATGTGGTCATCCCAAATCTCCATTGCTGCCTTTTGTACCCACTAAGAAGTTTTCTTCCACCCACAATTGACAGCTGGGTGTCATAAAACCTTAAACTTTGATCATTCAAATAAACTTCTTGTTCATGATTTTATTAATAGTTACCCCATATCTATGTCTAGTTTAAAAAAAAAAGAAAAAGAAAAAGAAAAATCGGTATCATTGTGTTGTAAAACTAGAGATAATCTATGAGTATTTGTGGTTTCAGAAAGGGACGGTGTTGCAATTGTTTTTTCCACCTTGGTAAATGTATTTCTTCGGGTTTAACAGGCACTGCTGGGCTATGTATCACATTAGAAACCAGTTTTCATTACACTCAGTAAAACCACTGCCTTTTACTCAATACTTATGCCATTAGCTACTAAATGCCATTAGGTTCTTCATGTATCTGCTGATATATCAAACAAGTCAGTCTTCCTCAAACAACTAGACATTTAAAATCCTTCAAAAGTTTTCTTCTCAACAAGTACTTCTCTAAACCATGGTTGCTGTCGGCTCCTGTTTCAGTAGACCTCTGAAGTTGGGGGATTTTTACTGAATTCCTGGATTACAATGCCAAGATACAAGCTGGAATACCTTTTACTCCTTACATGAGGCAGCCATCTAGACATAGTGGAGGTCAGACGGTTGTTTTTACTGTATGCCGTACATAAGGCCTCCTTAGATCTGCAATTCCTCAGGTAGCTATAGGAGGAAGAGTGGAGAGAGGGTAAGGTGGAGGATACCAGCTGCGGAGTGTGGCTGGATTCAGCTTGTACCCCATGACTCTGCCTGGGCCCTGATGCCTTCTGAAATGCAGAAGACGTGAGAGCGACTACAGGACTCTTTGTTTTGTTAATTACATGAGAAAAAATGAGCCCAGGCAGGTAATGTTCCTAATTTATTGACACACAGTATTCAATGCTTGGTCCTAAACCCACTTTGTCATACTTTTAAACCTATGGTTAACGCGTAAAAAAAGGTTATGTGGGAGTCTGGAAATTTATTGTTTAGGTGACACGTGTGAAAATCAGAAACAAAAGCAAGCACTTTCTCATATGAAAGTTGAATGATTTTTAAAGACAAATAATAATAAATCAGTGGGTTTGGTAGAAAGAGGTCACCAGGCTCTATTATTTTGTCAGTTGATACTTTTTTAGGAAGAATTTTTCCTTCTGCTAAATTCTGAGTTGATTAATGTGATATTGTATGTGAGAATGTGCTTACCTTTCCTGCAGTTGAGAAAACAGTATGGGGAGAAATACAAAGTAGCAAAGAGGTGAAGAAACCTGTTTTTCTGCTATTGCTAGGAGATTGCATGTTTAAAATGGAACATGCCTCCCTTTCAGGTCTGCTTGGAGCTGGAAGTCAGCCATATACCTATTGCTCTAGACCTTGTCATGCTTCCTCATTTTGGAAAGATATTTATTTGACCAAATAGATTTTTTCCATCAGATATTCTTGGGAGGACCCACCTCCTTACTTCAAGTCTGTGCAGGAGGCAGTATAATCAGGAAAGAGAGAGAGAGAATAGGAGAAATGTGATAGGGAAAAGAAAACAGCAGTAGACAGAATAGAAACCCCCATGTTTCAGACTGTGATTTTACTGATTCAGTGTTGACGGACAGCTGCTCTCAGCATTGTTCTGGTTATCTGGTGATTAAGGTTCAGTGATGGAGGACAAAAATCTGTACAGTTAATTCCTTAGCCTTTCACTGAGGAACTATGAAGTAGAATTTAGTCCACTTTTTAAGGCTCTATGTCCTTCTCTCTAAGAGCTCTAGAAAGAAGTGCTGGTGGTGTATTGGAATATTCTTACTGATTTTCATCCACTACTTAGTCCCAAATCCAGCTCCAGTANTTTTAATCTAATTCCCAAACTGGAATTCAGTGGCAGCATAGGCTTGTAGGGCTCCAGTTAATATTAGAGAGTACCTCCGAAACTGGGCAGCTGGATTTGGGCTGCTGGTCCTGAGTCATTCATACAGCTTATTTACACAGTCCTTTCCTCCAAAACCCTCCAAAATAGGCTAAGGGTGGGCTGCAGAGCCGGTTACTTGCCTTTGAGGATCAGACACAGCCTGCTGACTTTCAGTTGTGTGCTTCCATGTCGAGGTTATTCAAAACACATTTTTGGAAGGTGTGTGAGAATCTGGCTATATGGCCAGGAATTCGAATAAAAGCTATGGGAGACTGGCAGCACTCGGGTGATTTTCTTGTATCCTCATTACAACTTTGGAGGTGTCCCGATAGAGTTACAGCAGCTGTCATTCAGCTATTCCAATGATATAGAAATATGTGAAGTAACCCAAGCAGCTGTAAAAGAGAACAAGGTCTTCAAGGTTATCAAAACTGAAATCCTTTTATTTATTATTTTAAAACAGATGATTTTATCATGAGATGTAAAGATTCTCTCTTTATTTTATAATCAGAAAAAAGGCACTGTTTAAATAATGTCAAGGTTGAGTGCCAAAACAATAGAAGCTAGCAAATGTGAAATAAAGCCAACACTCTTCTTTTCTCACAGTGGTATTAAAAAAAAAGAAAGCTGAAGCACATCATGGAGCAGGGAGAAGCAACAGTCGAAACATGGTAAACAAAGTGGAGTAATATTCAGGAAAAAAATGGAGCAATAAGTAAACAATCGCAAAATCAATTTGATCTTTTAAAAAATGTGTTCACTGAGTTTCTTGGGGAAAAATTCAGAGGAGTTGTAAGCTTTGGATTAGTAGCTTTATTTGGGAAAGCTGATGATCCCATTAGCTCTGGGTGCTCTAAAAAGAAGGAAGAAAAGAAAAGCCTATGCTGAATACTTCATTGTGTATGGGATCATTAACAAGTAGAGATAAAAAGAAAGGTCAATGAAGGGGAAAATAAGCCATGGGAGATGAGGTTAATTCCAATTTTATATATTAAAATACCTTTCACTTATATTAAAATACCTTTCACTAAAGGTAAAAAGGAAAGGCCTGATGCTGCCCTATGGTACACAATACTCTCCAGTATGCATTTTGTAAATGTAGGTACTTCACTGGAAATTTCCGTCCTGCATGATATGTGAAGATGTGTAATTACCGGAGATCAACCATGAGCATTCATACTGGAGCAAAACCTTCTGAAATGCATGTATATTCATGTATATCTTGTACAAGACATCATATCCTGGATTTCATACCTGACTCCTCTTATAGCTAAAATACTATAAATTTAATTATTTAAATCTTCTGGTAGAGGCCTCAGTTTCTGACAGTGACTTCTCACTGGTGTGGTTGATTGATATTGATGTCCTGGTCCAATCCTGGAAGTTATGCTATCATAAAGCCCTTGCAGAGGCCCAGATTAAATTTTCAATCATGATTACTTAGTGTGATTATTCAGTCAGTGTGAGTTCACTTCAGTCACTGTACCAAGAATTCCTGATCCTTTCA